>VWZO01001392.1:545-158549 GCA_013396975.1 Bucco capensis | reverse complement strand
CCATCCCTGGAGGTGTTTAAGAAAAGACTGGATGTGGCACTGAGTGGCATGGTTTAGATGTTGGGTGTATAGGGTCATAGGCTGCACTTGATGATCCTGGGGGTCTTTTCCAGTCTTCGTGATTCTGTGATTCTGTGTAAATTCAATTACTTTTTCTTATTTATTTTCATTTAGACATTCAAACTTTATGCAGTCAATACTAATGCATTGCCAAAGACCTTATCATTTATCCAAGGAAACAATCTGAGCACTGCAGAGCAAATGCTGGCTGCAGCTGACTTTGCTGGCCAAGAAACCCCATCATCAACAGCTGCTAGTGGTGAATTTCCTTGCAGTGCCAGAAAGAGGGAAAGCTTGCCAGCTCTGTGCAAAGCAGTAACAGGAACAAACAACTGGGATGAGTTTTGCACCCAGTGGAAGGCACAAATTCTGACTTCACCTGCATTTTGCTCCTGGTGCACAGCTCTCAGAATTTACTCATCTTTTCACTCCCCTGATGGCAGAGCCTGGAGCACCTGAAGCATGGAGTGAGGTCTGAGGTAAATGCATGTCTTAAATTATATCTAAATGCTTAGACAAGAAAATGGCTTCTCCTAGGAACTCTGAAGGACCATCTCCATAGAAGGAGCAAGCTTCTGCTCCTTGAAAGAGTTGAACATCATACTATAGCATGTATTTCCCTAGAAAAAACAATCCATTAAACCAGTGGAACACTCCTTTTCCTGTGAGAGTAATGTAACTGTCTTCCTCTGAGGAATTCCCCAGTGGATCATCCAATTAACTAAAAAAATATTAACCTTCAAGGGTCAGGTTTCCTGTCTCCAATCTCAACACTGTTATTGGGTTGGCCATTCAGAAATAGGTGGGGCTGTCTGCACAGCACAGGTGCATTTACACACTCTTTGGTAAGAGAGATTCTGTACAGTAATTAAGAAGATCATAGGAAACAGGTTTGTATTTCAGCATTATTTTAAGACCTGCAGTTGTTCAATCTTACAGTCTGCACACAGATGCTGTACCAACTGCCAATCACTTTAATAGCACATATTTACTGATAACACTTCAGTATCTGCTAAGGATTTGCTGTGTTTTCCAAGCCATTAGCAATGCTCCTCAGGCTCCCATGGGAATATCAACAGGTGTACAAAGAGCAATCCTGGAGAGAAGCTGCACCTTTTATCTGCTCAGCCAGTTGCCACAGAGCTCCAAAAGGCTCATAAGCAGGAATGAGAGCTATAGCTATCACTGAGGTCCACCTGGGCAGCCTTCCACTGACCAAACTCTTCTGCATCAAGTCCCTCTTGGAGCAGGGCTTTAGATCTGACTGCAAGCACCAGTGACACAAGCCTACAGCCAAGCTGCTTAACTCAGCTGGCTTTTTCATCAAGGCTATGATTAGAAACAGGCACACCAGAGAGGAAGTCATCTGACCAATTTAAAGGTCTACCTTAGGACTCAATGAACTGCTCATTTCTTTGTAGATATTAAGAATTCAGTTAATGGTTACATCAGGCTCAGTTCTGGGATTTCTACACTACTGATCTCCAAAGCCTGGTAACATATCCCATTCCTGATGCCTCCTGGAGTGCTTCTTGGCAATTCAGAAGTGCCACATTCTGAGCAAACAATCTTTCTGCACCATTTCAGTAAATGTCAAGATTTCAGGCAGGGTTCTGTTTTGTTCCATGTGTTTGATCTCTACAAAGGCACTACTTAATGCCAGAGTCCTCCCTGAGATCCTTGTTCCCAAAGGCCAACCACCTCTGAAAACAGAATCGTAAAGGTATTCATGTCAAAAAATGGAAGCACCCAGCAGAAAGAACAGCAACAGAGCATCCTAACCCATCAGGCTGAGCTGGGGCAGAAGCAGTAGTGCCCAGCAGATGCAGCAGCCCAAGGGCTGCAGGGGCAGAGCTTCCCAAGGAGCAAGAGAGACACTGTGAAAGAAAATATCTTTTTATAAAAGATGTATCTAGGGAAAGCAGACTTTCAAGTATGAGAGCCACTCTTCTGGTTACAAATGGGACATACAAGCTCAAATACAGTTCACTGTGCTTAAATTCACTGTTTTCATCAGTTAATTTGGGAGAATGGGAGTTATGGAGAAAGGGAAGGAGCAGAGATCTACTAGCCTGAGTAGAGGTGACGAGGTTCAGCAGTACCACAGGAGAGAGCACATTGCACTCAAGCATTAGCACAGGACAAAGCATTCTCAGCCTTCTCTGGAAAGGTTTTCTACCTCTGTTTAATACGCTAAATCTTTTCATGTTTTTTAACTAGTCTAGTCCACAGATGAATAGACACTTTTCCCTAGAAATTTTAGTTAACCTACCTTCAAACCATTTCATTTTAGCACAAAAGTACCATCAAAAAGAAGGCAGTCACGGATTATTTTATCCTGCATTTGCTCAACTATTTAGAGATAGGAGCAAGGCATGAAAGGAGCTAGCAATAACCACTTAGCCAAACCCCAGTAACTAATGGCTAAAGGTGTTCACTCCTGTAGCACCAAACAGAGATAAACTGGCATCCCTTCAGTCCAAACCACAGACACAGAACAGAAAGAAAGATAATAGCTCAAGCTCACTGTGATGACATTAAATGATCTTTTCTTCATTCATTCAGAGGTTACCAGTGCTTGGGCCGTAAAGCTGCTCCAAGGAGATCTTCTGAAGAGCTGAGTGTTCAGATGCAGGTCTGCAGTAGCCCAGGGACTTTATGTTAGTCAGGCCTCAACATCCTCCCTCCAGGCCTCTTAAACTTCTATTTTTCCTCCACTGCAGGTGCATATTTCTTCATAATTGCCTCTCCCTGTGCTGTTGCTCACCAGGGAAGCTGATGCTGCATCCATCCCTCACTGCTCAGCAGCCAGGAACAGAAAGGATCCCTTTTTAGCTCAGCCCTAATAAATACTTGCATGTGTCCTTTTTCAGTGCTTCCAAGCAGGTGAAGGCAATGATCCTCATTTATGTGCCACCCATTTAAGAAGGTAAGACCATCAGAGCAGGGGAGAGGTTAACCCCCTACCTCTGAGACTTTATTCTAACGTGTTCTTGCTATCAGCAGCTCATTTGGAGGATTGCTTTTCTTTAAAAGCTCTAATTAAGATACTTGTCAGGTGGTTGGAGGGATACTTTTCAGCTATTGTTTACTTCTTGCTCAGCATTCATTGAGGTGACTAATTATACTCATTTCTCAGTGTTTCAGTCAGACTAGATCCCAAAGCTAGTGGAATCAAGGGAAATCTTTTTCCTGAATTCTCAGGATTTTGGGGGCTGGGCCCTGATTGAGCTATTTGTGACATTTGGGTTTATTCTGCATGACAGATTGAACATGTTGTTAATCACAGCACCAGTGACACTATGAGAAAGACAATGTGACATTTCCATGCCATTCTACAGTTTAAACAAGATGCCATGAAGAAGCTGACCTTTTCTCAATTGCGTTATAAATGCCAAAATGACAGGAATCCATCTTTCAATTACTGTCACCTTCAAAGTGAGAAATGCTGGAAGCATCATGCTTAAAACCTCACCAAGCCCAGGTGCATTTCCAGTGCAATCTCCCCTCTCAGGATGGAATCTTCATTTCTGAGATGAATGAATCTCACACAGCTTATCCACACAACAGTCACAATACTGAAGACAAAGCCTAAGAGTTCAACTCAAAGACTCCAAATGATCTTATCAAGAATATTTTGCTCTTCAGAGTTTTAATCAGAGAGCAAAATTAGTCTGACACTTCACAGAGCCTTTTCCTTTCATCAGATCAGCCCGTGGATGCATTCTGGTTTTTTCTCTTTGAGGGGCCTACTTTTGCTAGAGAAATGTCTCCTAATGAGCTCCTCAGGAAGCAGAAAATGCAGCCCAGGACCACTTCAAAAACTCATCCTAAGCCATCCACAGAAAAAGTTCAGTTTGAGGGGAAATGCTGCAAGGAATAAATGATCTAGAGCTCCTGCTGCTCTTTAAAAACAAGTTGCATTTTTCCTTTTGCTTTCTCTCTCCTTTGAGAAGAAGGAGACTGCAAGTAGAGCTTCTCAAAAAGCAGCAAAGATCTCTGTTCAAAGTAACTGCACACCAGGGTGGAAACTTCACACAGCCTAGCTTCTATTTCAGTTCCATTTTGTGTTTCAGAAGAGGATCTTCCTCTGCAGAGGTGAATGTCAAGTGTTTCGTCCCGTCCACCCTCCCGTGTCCTTGTACTTCTGTCCCACTCTCCGCACGGCCACAGAGCTACAGGATGTTCATAACCATATCTGAGCACCTGCTTACTGGGAGATGGATTGATTCTTTTAACATTGAGTTTTGGTGAAAAAAAGAAAGACGAAGAGAACATAGAGCAAAGAATCCTTGAGGATCTCTGAACTTCAGCTACTGCTTTCCATCTCCCAGAGAAGGCAGAGATTGCAGTGCTAAGTGACAGCATAAAGCCCTTGGATAGATGCATAATCATTTATTAATTACCTTTAATGCAGCCAGAAGCCCTTGGACACAGACATCCTAGAATGAAACTACTTAGTATGAATTGTTAGCATGACTTCCACAGGTTGGCCTGCAAGATGATTGAAAGGACAACCACAAATTAAGAACCATTTGTGTTTTCTCTTCCTATTCTTGCTCATTTTATCCTATCTTTCCCATTTCTTATTCTTTCTTCTCATGGTAGCAATGCTGAATGCTAACAAGAGAGATGCACTTAACTGTGCTCAGTCATTTCCATGCTAATTAATTCAGGTTCCAACACATGCATTTTGTGCAGATTTGGTAAATCCCCCTTAAATTGGTTATTTCAGCCCAAATCTTCTCCCATGGCAGAGAGAATATTTCAGCTCCTGCCCATCTCTTCTTCCCACGTCAATGCAGGGATTATTGTAATTAAAATGCAAGGTGAGAAAATCATTAGCAAGATAACAAACAGGGCAGATCACCCATTACCTCTGCCTGGGATATATATGTGGGATTCTAATCCAATTTATGAAGCTTTCAAGCCAGTAAAACAATTCATTTTCAAATGCATTTCAGTCAAGATGAAGAACTGCTCTGTGTATGCTATGTTTGTTAAGGTGCAGGATGAATAAGCCACAGAAGACAACAGGAAAGCATTTTCTTCCTGTTTTCCTTTATTAATGACACAAATGTGGTGATTACTGCAGAGTGAAATGCATCAGAAGTATCCTGCCTCCTCATACACAGCTTCAGCACTGGTTGCAATTCTTCAGACCCTTGGAAAGTGATGTTAGAAGTCAGTGTTGTCCTACAGCTAGCTGCTTTCATTCAAATACCCCCCACATGAAGTCATCTGCCACAGAGGAATGTGTGATTATCCCACTGGATTCTGTGTTGTGTGGCCTCCCCGTGAGTACTGTGTGCTCTGCTGGACCAGGTCAGGAGGAGATGAAGGTCCTTGAAGCAGTCCAGAGGAAGGCAACCAAGCTGGTGAAGGCTGACAGGCATGCCCCCAGAGG
This sequence comes from Bucco capensis, assembly GCA_013396975.1. Classification (NCBI taxonomy): domain Eukaryota; kingdom Metazoa; phylum Chordata; class Aves; order Piciformes; family Bucconidae; genus Bucco; species Bucco capensis. Next base: position 153,082 of record VWZO01001392.1, on the reverse strand, counting down.
GGCAGCTGAGAACTCTGGGCTTGTCTGGTCTGGGGAGAAGGAGGCTGAGGAGCAACCTCATCACTCAGCAGCTTCCCAAGGAGGGGACATAGAGAGGGAGGCGCTCAGCTCTTCTCCCTGGGATCCAGGGACAGGATGCCTGGGAATGGTTAAAAGCTGCCTCAGGGGAGGTTCAGACTGAACATTAGGAGACCAAAAAGAGGAGAAGGGAGGAAAATGGGAACAACAACATCAAAATATCGGTCTCATGCAGCATAAAATGTATTTCAGAGCAAAAGAAATCAGTAACAAGAGGAAGAAAAAAGCCCACACCAGACACCCCCCCTCTCCCCCAAAAAACCACACCACCTATTTTTGTGCCAAAGTTCTGTTATAAAACAACTCACTGTATTGATAACCTCAGTTTCAGTACAAATGCTGTATTTGTGAAGAAGAAATTCAGGGTGGCAGGGCTGGATTTATCACTGGAATGTGCACACTGCCATGAAGAATGTCCTCTATTAATGACAGCAGCTGTTGGGTTAGTAACCCTAGAAAAGATCATTAAATTTCTTCACATTTCCCAGAAACAGATGGAAGAAAGGCAGAAGTGTTAAAGCATATGGGAGAACATCCTGACACCCAGCATCCTCCCAGGCAGCCAGGAGTGCTGGGGCCACAGCCTCTGGGTCTCTGCTGGGCTCCTGGGGCTGCCTGAGGGATGTGCTCTGCAGATCCTGTGCATCCTGATGGAGGACAGGAGAGGTCTGATGGTGGCACTTGCTTTGGCAGCTTATCATCACTTACATTCTGTTTGCAGGCACACATTTCCTTTCCCCTCTATTTCCTTGTTAGCTTCTCTGCACCTAGAACATTGAAAAGTAAAAAAGTCTCCACACACAGAGGAATCCTTTCATCAGAGAGCAGATCACTAGCCTGTGAATGTAGGTCACCTTCTGCTCCTCCTACAACAAGAAAAGGATTCGTTTCAGGAAATGGGAATCTCCCAACAGCTTGGCACAGAAATCACAACAGATCCCACATGCAATTTTCTTCTACACAGAAAACAGAGAGCCTGCACGTATCTCCATTCCTTCTCCTTTGTCTTTGGGGTTTGGGGGTTTTTGAGTGGTTTTTGTTTCCCACCTCATTTGAAGATTATGGTTTGCAACTCATCAGGGAGCCAGCTGGCAGAGCAAAACGAAGTGCAGGCTGAACACCAGCCAGCCAGAGGGTCAGTGGTTTTCATTTCAAGTACAGCCTGGGTGCATGTGTGGCACAGCAACCCCAGGACAGGTGTGGTTTGCCTTCCCCTGCACTGCTCATACAGGCTCTGGCTATGGTAAAGCAAACAGAGGTTTTCCTTGGGGTGGGAGAGACAAGCTTCAGGTTTCCTGCTGCTGAGAGCAGAGTAACTGAGAATTAAGAGCTGCCTTTGACATATTTACCACAAGGTGTGAACACTGAAACAGTTTTTAATACAAACAGGTGAAATTAAGATCTGATTAAGTCTGATTAAAACTAGTTTCCCCCCACAACAGTCTATATCTGGCACAATAACTCTGAAGGCTCAAAGGGAAGGTAAGTACCAAATTCAATTACTTCTCAGAGGCACAGCTGTGCACTGGAGTGCAACTTATGCTTGTAAAATAGCCACTTTTGCTGTTAAAGATAAGCCTGAACTCAAGAAATCTGTGGAGACATAAGAACATTTAGTAGTTCTGTTTTCCTTGCTGCACAATGTAGCAAAAGCTTACATCTCACAGTATGCTCCTCTTTTAAACTTCTTTCCACTTACACATCCCTAAGCTCCAAACAGCCTCAGTATCTCCATTGTGCAGCTGGGGAAGCTGAGGAGTGAGAAGGAAAATGCTTTGACCAAAGTAACCCATCAGGTAGTGATGCAATCCAAACCATAAACACCTCACAGTCTTTGCACAGATGGAGAGAAAGATTTTACTGGACTTGGACAGCAAAAGAGGTGAGGGCCTGAGCACCAGAAGATGACATGAAACAGGACTGAGCAGATCCTTCCTGCATTATATTCCAGCTCTGGCCCTGAGCTGCATGTCCTTGCCCTGGGTCAGTCCAAATGGCACCACAGCAATGGGGACAGAAGGGCAATGTCAGCTTTCAGAGGAACACAGGCATCGCAGCAGCATTTTCATTTGAAGGGGTAAGAAAGTATCAAAATGCACAAAACAGCTTCTATTTGGGACAGAAATCATTATCAGTAAGATAGAGAACTCACCAAGGCATTTTCCTCCCTCTGTGTTCCCCAGCAGGTCTAATATCAGCACTCCTCAGCCCTCCCAGATGATTCATTTAACCTTCACAGCTTAATCATAACAATAATATTTGTCCTTTTCTCACAGCACCTGATGACTGCTGTGTTCATTACACTGGATCCATACATCCTCTGAAGGAAGCACTCAGATGCTAGTCAACCACAAGGCATTTATTTTCTCCCCGGGTGCTAGCCAAGTGTTTGGAAATAACCTCTGCAATATCCAGTAACCACCAGGCTGTAATAGCTTTTGTTCAGCTGCCAAGAGAGGTTATAAAGTTTTGCAGAGATTTGCTCTGAGCAGCTTCCCCCCCCCCAGTTTTAAAGGACAATTTCAAAGTCCTTTTTGCTGATTCTTCCCTCCCTTGTGATCCTCTGAGCACCACCAGAGGCTCAGGACTTGGCTGTGTGCAAGAACTGCACCTGGCAGGGTCTGTCCTCCTGCAGCTAGCTCCTCAAACTTACTCCAATGAAAGTGGTCCAGGTGCTTGTGAGGTGGGCCAGACCCCACTGTCCCCTGGCCCAGAGAGCACATCACTTGGGTCCTTGTTGTAAAGAAATTGGAAGCCACTTTGTGGCTGTGATTTCCCTGGATTCAGTTCACAAGCAAACCATCTTCCCACTGGACTCCCATGCCTCCCAGGCTGGTTTGTTTCAGGTGCAGCCTGCAGCCATGAACCCAACATCAGCCTAACCTCACGCCAGCAGCCCCAAAGCAGCTCTTGTGGTCCCCTGCCCTGCTCAGGCTCTCCTTTCTAACACATCACCTGCTCTGGCATCTATCTGGCAAGCCTCTGCACACTGAAAGCCTTGAAAATACTGTACGAACTGCCTGCAAGAAAAGAGTAAGATGTGAGAGCAAGAGCTGCAGCCAGACCCTGTAGGCACCTCCCACTCCAATCACAAGCATCCTGCAGTGCTCCCCAGCAGCCAGCCTGTTGGACACCAGTGGATCTCCACACTGTTAGCACTGACTCCACCACAAGGGAAGATGCAGCACACTCTGTCATTACTGCCACTTACAAATTACCTGTTCCCATGAAAGCCAGGGCAGGAGTTTTATTACAGAGCACACTTTTCATTGCAAATTACACCCTTATTAAAATTCATAAAGGATAAATTTAGAGGAGAAAGGCTCTACCTCTTCATTCATCTAAGTCACAGATTACAGCCTATTTGTCAGATTCTTCCTTTCTTAGCTCTCTGGTAGGCTGTAATTGCAGAAATCCATGAGGGAGGATTGCAAGGCTTGTGACAGGATAGTATGAGGTGGACACTAACTCCTCCTGGTGTGTTTCAAAGCAAGATCTGTTTCTTTTCAGGGAGATGAATTGTACATTTTGTTGAGTTTAAAAAATAGTGTCCCCACACCAGCAGAGGTCACGGGACAACCAGAACCCTTCTGCTGGTGTGATCCCACCCCCCTCAGTACAAATACTGAGCCAGACATTTGCCCTAAGCCAAAGGAATTCTGTTGACTTCCTCTAAACACCTGTTTGTATTAGTTCATGACACAAACTATTAATACTAATTTTCATCCTCCCTGCAGACAACTCTCTGTGCCTTGCAGACTGAGCTGCACAGCCTAAGAAGCTGTAATCATCAGCTGCTCATTGCCACCCAGACAGAAAGCAGTCCTCATTGACATTTGAGTATGGTCCTGCTCAAGGTCTGTGGCCCAGAGACTCCAAATCTCACAGCAAGGTGCAGTACATGAGCACATGCTCCTTCCTTGTCCATATTCATGCCAGCAAGCACCACACCTCAAAGTGTCCTTTGTGTGGACACTTGCATTTGAAACAAGGCAAATCAAACCCTTCTTGGTCACCTTGCCAGCAGTGTGCTGCAGATTGCCAGGCCAGGAGAGCAGGAGCTCTGTCCCAGGAGCTGGCCTCAGTGGATGGATGCAGTGGCTGCACACAGAAGCCTTCACAATTCTTAAAATATTTTTATATCAGTTGCAATGTTTTTTGTTAAGTGTTGTCTCTCTCCAGTGAGCTTGGCATTGAACACAGTGCCTACACAAACAGGCTGACAAGCAGTTTATGAGCTCTCTGCAACACGCTGCTTCTTTCTTGTGTACACAAATAATTGTAAGTTTACTCTTTCAAAAGACTTCTTTTTCTTCAGCAAAAACCAATTACAACATTAAGCCATAAATCTAGGTCTTGTCTCATTGTTTATTTGTGGTAATTTTCATAAACAAATGGTTGCTGTCCTCTCTAAATTGATGGCAAAAAATGAGCAAGTTTATCAAAGTCTTCCCAAACTATATATAAAGTAATCGTGTTGTGGTAAATCCAACTCAGGTATGTAATTACTGCAAATAATATTTCACACATTACTCACTTGAGCAGAAAGGCATTTCAGTGAAATTTTGACTAGTAATTGATTGTTTTGAAAAAATGACATTTCAATTCACAAGGATATCTGCAAGTTCATATGTTTTATTTGTATTAAACCACTTCTACCTGATCAATCTCATGCGGGTCTAGCACAGGGCATCATTGCAAACCTGGACATTTAACCCCCAGAGCTCTCTGTTCTGTCTCAAATAAATCCTATAGGCTGAAATGATCAACTTCCTACACATTTTTTTGCTTTTGTTTTGCTAATCACTGTAATAAACTATGATTCTTATCAATAATAAGATAACTTGGTTATCTTAATATTTGTTATCTTAATAGTCTTTGTTATCTTAATCATCTTAATGAGAAGATAGCAAATATTGCTTCTCTCCCTGGCAGTGACATGCTGCAGCTCTGTTTGCATATTGCGTTGTAAAACGTCAGGTTCTCTTCTCCATCAAAAGACTAATAACACATTTCAGATTATTAATCTTGGTTGCAATCAAACTGGTAAACTGTAAAGGAGCAGCTCAAGCATTATTTAAGGATAATGATGGAAGACTCACCCCAGTGGGATCACGTTGGACAAGCCATAAGACACAGTGATCAGCTTCAAGAGCTGCCAACCCGCACAGGCCTTGGTGAGGATGGAAACAACCTGCAAGACCTGCACTAAAAAGTGCATCAGGCGGAGGAATGCAGCCAGAAACAGACATTCTCCTTTCTGAGCCCCGGAGCTGTCTGCCTGTGCTGAGGCCTCCAGGGTGGTTCTCCTGCAGAGATGGAATAAACCCTCCTGTGCCCTTCTGAGTCATGGCTTCACACCAAATGGATAGCAAATCTCTGCCCCCTGCTTACTGTTAGGACAGCTGAAACACAAAACCCTCCACACCGAAACTGTCCTTTCCCCAGCAGAATCAGGTAATAAGGGCATATAGAGTCACACTGAGCTTTCACTGCGTTGTGCTTCAATCTGTATTGCAAAGTTTATCAAATATTGAATAATATTTATCTGAATTATTCAGCAGCCTTCTTTTATTTAAACAGGCATTTGGTAGCAGGGAAACTGGAACAAACCTTTTCAGTCCACAGCTCTATAGCTTAGGAGAAATAAAAGTCTCATTTCACAGCTCAAATTCGTTTACTGGGCTAATTTCTTCCTACACTTTTGTTGCCACTGCCCAGGAATGGCACAGGAGATAATCGAAAAGCACTCTTCGGTGGTTTTGGGGGGCACAGCACTGTCCCCAGCACACTGGAGCCCTCAGAAAGCCTCAGCAGGAGCAGGGGATGGACACCCTGAGAGGCACTGGGGCTGCGGGATGGACCAGGGCTCCTGCCTGCCGCAGGAGACATCCTGACTGACTCCTGCTTGAGGAGCAGATGCTCATCCATCTGGGCCAGTCTGAACCTGCAAAGCACCACCCTGTGCTCCCTCAGGAACAGGTGTAGTGCTACCCAAGGGAATCAGCACTTGCAGTCATGTTCTTCAGCTTGAAAGGCAAACATTTTGGTGGTTGCACCTTTGCTCTTGCAGACACTTGATTATCTGCTTTAAACACAGGACTCATCCCACTTACACATGCAGGAAAACTCACACTGCAACCTGAAAAATGAGGATTAGCCTTTATGGGATTGTGACCAAAGGCATTTTGTCCTCTGTTCCAGCACATGAGCTTTGTTAGGAAACTTGCTCCCAGAACTCCCCTTTGAAAGGTCTGTGCATGTCTCCAACAGCTTGCCCAAAGCTCTCAGCAGGCATGAGCTTCCTCAGGCTCCTGGCCTGTGCTGCTTCCTGGTGGGGTTTTAAGTGACATCCTCAGGCTGACAGTGCAACACCTATGTGTGTGTGTGGCAAGTCTCACCCTGCTCACAAAGCAATTGAACCCTTTTGATTACCTCAAACCTCTTTATGCACAGGAATAAAACAGACCTGTTAAAGCTGAATCATTAATCATTTGAGCTAAATCAATAAATAATTATATGTGCCACACCACTGTGCTCATAAGCAGAACCTTCCAGACATAGACATACTGGAAATAAACAATAACCACACACATGAGGAAGAGCTAAAACATCTGTTCCTCAGAGAAAACACATTTTTCACCCCTAAGTGCTTAAAATTGTGATTTTTCAAAGTTCCTGAGCTGTAAACTGATAATTTATTCCTAAAACCACTACAGGCTGGTGAAAATTTTGTTCCATCAATAGCAGATTGATAATTGCCTCATCTGGTATTATTTCTGCACCATGACTTTGACACTGACCAGTCACATGCAGGGGCACACAAACATTGCTACAGAGATCACTACACATGGAGTGGCAGTGTCCTGGATCTTGAGCTGTTCAGGGGCTTCCAGTAACAACTTTCCTGCAATAAACCAAAGGTGAGAGGTGGAGAAACAAAATGTAGACATCCAGTTGCCATCAGCATTGAAGTCCACGGTAATACCCATGGCATCTTGGAGAAATGCCCATTTAATTATCTCCTAATTAAAAATCCTCCTCACTCCCTCATCTCTCAGTTCTGCTCCTCCTGTTCAGAGGAAGGCACATGAAAGCCCTTCCTAGGCTGTGATGAGCCACACCAGCAGTGACAAAGCCCACAAGCCATTTTGCTTTTCTGTTCATGCAAGAGCATCACCAGACACAATTCCACCAGTGCCCAAATGCAGGCTAGAGGCAGTGGGCAGGACTGGCCCCTGATGAGTAACATCCCAGACATGAAGACGCTGGCCACTGCAGGATGCTCCTCAAGCAGGAGTCAGGCAGCTCTCAGGCACAGCCCCCACTTCAGGTGCCACTAGGCACCAAGCTGCCTCCTGCAGGCTCTGGACCCTTTGATTCTGGCTCACATCTGGTTGCTGGGCTGTTAATTCTTCTGTGGCCTGCTCTGGCCAGGACAGGGGCACAGGCACTGCCAGCACCTTCATGGTGGTGTTCACCCTGAGACAGGGAGGCACAGGCAGGCACCAGCATCCCAGCTCTTACCACTCACCTCTGCAGTCTACCTGTGCCAGTCTCTTTGGAGACAGAAGGAACCTTGCTCTGTTTTCAACATATGATTCCAGGACTGAAATTCTTGCAAGGATTAAAAAAAAGTAATGCTTCTCTAGTAAAACCTACATAATGCAATTTTTATAGTGCATGAAAATAACAATAAAGTCAAGCTTCTGTAGAAATCAATGAATCTCCTCTTTCAAAAGCTTCTGTGCAAACAATATTTCCTTGAACTAATACAATACACTGAACTGAAAATTTTAACTTTAATGTAATTGCATCAATAGAGGAGTCACATTCCTCCAAACAGCTACTCTGAAGAGGAGATTTTAACGCATGGTCCATAAATACAGGAACAGAGAACAAAATAGCTTCTTTTTTGATAATTAAAGAGTTAGCAGTTAAATTGCATTGTAATAGATTGGAAAATTGCTTTTTTAATGAGGTTTAGTCACTAGGAAATGGCTTTTTTTTCTTCAATATGCCCAATGTGCATTGGGTCATTTAAACAGCAAATTGCCTTACTGGCCTCCTATTCAGAGAGCCTGGGTTCAGCTCTCTGGGAGAGCAGACACACCACCCATCCCAGCAGAAGAGCCTGGGTTCAGCTCTCTGGGAGAGCAGACACACCATCCATCCCAGCACAGGAGCCTGGGTTCAGCTCTCTGGGAGAGCAGACACACCACCCATCCCAGCACAGGAGCCTGGGTTCAGCTCTCTGGGAGAGCAGACACACCACCCATCCCAGCACAGGAGCCTGGGTTCAGCTCTCTGGGAGAGCAGACACACCATCCATCCCAGCAGAGGAGCCTCAGCCTGTGCTGCATCAGCCCCACACAGGCTGCATCTGAAGGAAGAGCAGGTACAAGAGCTTGCCCACACCAAAAATAACCCCATGAGCTCTGCTCTCAGCCCTGGCTTGTGGCTGCGACCACTTCAGAGCTCAACAGGTGATGTTCAAAATCAGAGACTGGTATTAGTTTGCTACTGTTGTAGCTCACAGAAGTTCTGTTTCTTTACGGTAGTCTTTGTACAAAATAAAGACAATCCTTCCTCAGAGAGCCATATAAGCTACAGAAAAGACAGGCAAAGCTTGGAAGAAAGCATTCAATTATCTTTTTAGAGAGGTATGATTTTAGACCTAAGATATGACTATGATTAGTACAAGGTAAAAAAAAAAGTAGCCTTTCTTCAAAACTAGAAAGGCTATTGAAATAATTGTTTTCAAGGATATACTTGGGAAACAGTGCAAGAGAAATATTGTCCATCTGTGTGAAGAACACTGGGTGTGTATTGAAAATAAATTATCATTTGACAACACTTTAAGGCAATAATCCAAATACTTCAGGAACAGAAGATTTGGATGAATCCTGATTGTTGTGAACAACCTATTATGTACAGCAGCACAAGCAGTGCATGGCTAAGTCAGGTTTTGATTGTTTAGTTTCCAAGACCTCTACTGATGCGGCTTGGGCTGCAATGGAAACAGAAGTGATTGCAATCAATTTGGTGCTGCCATAGCAACAGGCAAAATTAAAAGGGCAAGCTGCAAAGCTAAGGCAACATCGTAGTTGTAGCTTCTAATTGTGTGACAGTAAAATGCGCACAGGACAGCAGCAGCACTCGCAGCTACCTATGAAGCAGGTCTGCTTGCAGAGATCAGTCACTTAGGCTAGGTTCTGGAGTCAAGGACCAGCACCAGCTCTGGGGTTTCTACCAGGTTTCTCTCTGTGTGGCTGTCTCTGCAGTTTCAAGTATCTGGGGAATGGAAGTAGACCTGAAAATAAGACTTCAAAGCAGTCTTGTGGAGATTTGGTCATCTCTGCATCCTTCAGGTTTCAAATTTGGAACATAGTCACAACTCTTATTCACCAGTTCCATTCTGGATCTTAGAAAGTGGCAGAGAATGGTGAGTGTCAAGCTATGGAAAGTCAAAAACATTCTCTGTGCTAAAGGGCAACTGCAAAGTGAACTCTGAAACTTCAATTAATTTAATGGCAATTTCCTTTATCAGCTGTCTGCTGGAGAAGAGATGAGGGTAAAGACTGAGCTGGCCCATTTTGATGGATCACCTGCTTTTGCCTACTACTGCCAGGACTAACCCACTGAGTGCAAAGTGCTCCTCCACCAAAGCTTGGACCAGGAGGACATCAAGGCTTTTGCCTGCTAATATCCCTGTGCCCCAACTTCCCCAGGGTATGCTGGGCTCAGCTTCCAGTTCTGAACCAAAGGAGCAAATAAGGTTTTCTGAAACTAAACTACAACACCTCTAACCTCAGCCCTTTCCTTCTCTTTAGCCTTTTGTTCAAATGACAATGGGAGGAAATAATTCTGCCTTAAGGTAGCCCAGCCATGAGTGACAGCAGACAGGGATGTGCATCATTACAATATTCATAAGTAAATTTTCATTATAATTAACAAAGACAACTGTCTTCTTTTGTGCTGATTACCTAAAGATATGTTAAAAGTAGGTTTGCATAATTAATTACCAAATGTAAGGTTCCTTACAAATGCTTGGAGGTTATTTCAGGGAGCTTGTTCAAGGAAATAATCTCTGTAATAAACATTATCTGTCACTTCTGAGTGTATCAATTAATGATGGTGACGTAAAGAGAAACACTGCTTGAGCATCAAGTGAAGATAAATCCCAGCAATTATTGTTACCAGTGAAAAAGCAAACTTACAAGAAGGTGAGAAGCCTCTTTGCCAGATCTGAGGATTTCTGCAAGGCCACAGTAGCTGGCCCCAGGAGCCAGAGGCAGCTCAGGCAGCATTTGGCCATGCTGCAGAAAGAGCATTTGGACCAAAGCCCTTTTGCAGAGTCCTTGATGCAAGCTAAAGTGCACTTTGCACCCAGCCCAGCTCCCCTGCATATGTCTGTCCATCCCCCATGCCCAAGTGGTTGGACAGAGTCCCCAGTCCTGCTCCCTGGAGTAATCCACCTGGCCGTTACTGTCTGCCAGGATCCAGGCACTATCCTCATCCACCTGAGCTGCACTGAGGCTTGGTCTCAGGGTAGCACTGGGAAGGGCTAAGCATGTCTTCAGTGTGACCAGCCACTGAAGAGTTCACCACAGACCTCCAGCTGCCTCTCGCACTGACAGAACAAGGTCAACTTCCCAGGTTGAACATTCTTCCAATAACCATCTCCATAGACTTGCCAAACATTTGCCATCATCAGCCACAGCTGCCATTACACTTGGTGGTGTAGAAATCAAATGTCACCTTTTTACCAAGCCAAGCAAACATCATTGAAATTTTCTTCTAAGCCCAAGCTGTTGGCCTCACTGACTTGTTTGTGCACCCTGTGAGGAGTCTGCATCCAACAGCCTGCAGTAAATTCTAGGAGGAATTTGCCAGCAGCTCTTCAAGAAGGAAAGGAGGTGACATGTAAGGATGCACAGCTATATATAAGGCTGCTACCCTTTTAACATGTTCTTCTGTCTTCCAGGAAACAAGATTGTTCTTGACAGCTGTTAATAAGAGCTGACCTGAGTAGCTGCAGACTTCCAGGAGAAGACAGCATCCAGGCCTGTGGGAAATGTGCCTTTCTGCCACCAAAGAAGTACACAGCTCTGAAAGTACTGCAGTCACTCAATTCATTTACTTTTAACACTCAATCTCCCTCTCTGTTTACTTGCATTTCCACTGCATTCCTTTCTGAATTGCTGGGAAAATATTCCCCTGCCACAGGAGATGACCACTCCCAGCCATCAGGCTAACTGTTCAGTTTTGGTGGGTTTTTTCTTAAGAATCTGGGCTCAAGTTTTATCCCAATGAGACTCAATTCGAGCAAGCAAAAAGCCCTTCAACAGCAAATGAAGAGCAATCAGTCATGAACTACCATGCAAATTACATGGTTGGGTAGGGTTTGTAAAAAATGTGCTGCTTATTTGTTCTTTAAATATACTAAAGTGGCATGGGAGGTTGGTAAATACAACCTATCTCTTCTTCTTTAAGAAACAGACAATAACAAAACAAATTCTTATTACCAAGTAGAAAGACTGCACACTCACTGTCATGGTTTCTCTAGTACCTATCTCGCACTTATTTCTCCCAGGGCAAATCTAGGCCAAGGGCTTAGCAAGTTTCCGTGTTCACAGGGTAAAGCACATTGAGTCTTTATTGCCATCTAGTGACCACAACTATTTCTACTTCCATACGAAACTGGCTCTCAAACCAGGGGAATTTTGAAACCTAGGAGAGCAAAAGAGAAAGGAAGCTTTCTTCTCACCCTCAGCTTTGTGCTGCCTACCCACACCCCTTACAGACCCTCAGATCTGGAGCAAGTGCTTTCACACAGGGCTTTGTCTCTGCAAAGGAACAGGTCCTCCACCCTCCCTCCAGAGTTAGCAAGTTATTCCTTCTGCAGAAATGAATAGCCTTGCTTTGTCCCCAGGGAGCTCATAGAGCTCAGGAACAGGGGTCAGTCACCTCCAGGACCAGAGTGACATCTGAAGTAACTGTAATAGCCATTGCCTCACCCTGGGAGAAAGGAGTTAGATTGTTCCCAGGTGTTTTCAAGATCCTTTAGAGAGGTATTTTCATTTGGCTTATATTTTCTGAGGGCCCAGAAGTGGCTCTCTTCTTGCTAAGACAAACAGCACTCACATCTGCACATCGGCATGCCGCAGGAAGGCTTTGGGAGTGCTCCAGTCCTTGGACAATTGGCTTGCTGTTCTCTTTATCCAGATACTGTTGCCTTCAACCTAGTGGTAAGCCTGAAGTTGCTAATTCTGAAGAGTAGTGAAAAGTCTGTGTAGCCTTGGAGCAGTAGAGTAGCCACAAAGTGCTGCTGAACAGCCTTGGAGCAGGACAGACACACTGGAGAGGCAGTGCCTGGTTCTCCTCCTCCCAGCAGAGCCCAGGTTTCCAGCCACTACACGGTTTAGCTCCTGCACACAACACAATGACACTGCAGCACAGTTCTGAAATGAGCCCTACTATGCTGATTAGAGGAGAGGAAATACCACTTCCTTAATGAACTAGGGCAGTGATTTGCTGAATCACTGGGAGAGTTTATGGACTCCACCTGACTTTGCATTCCATGTGTGCTTATCCATAAACAATGCAAATCTCAACAGGTTTGGATCTGAGAAGTAAGATGTTACTCAAATTATAGGGCAGCATATGCAAATTCCAGCTATCAGCTTGTAAGAGTGAATACTGCTAAAGGTGGATAACAGGAAGATGACATCTTCTAGTAAAAGTGCTCTGTTAATGTGATTTAGAGTTTGAGGTAAGGAGCCAGGCAGCAAAGGCTGCTTCACAAATATTCACAGACACTGGCACAGCACATCTCCCACTCCTTATGTTTAACTTCTCCTCCACTGGGCTCTATCAGTTTCCATTCGGGTATCAGAAGGTGAGCACCCTCAGATATGCTTGGATGTGTCTGCACTCTCCCACCACTAAGTTGTTTGTGCTGCACCTAGATGAAACCTTTTAAATGTCTCTCTTGATAAGGAATACAAATACGAGTCACTCTTTGTTCTTGATCCAGAGGAGCAACTCACTTTTATTTGTTAACAAAACTATCAGACCTTCAGTGGCCTTCTGCCAAGCTGAGCTGAAGCTTCAGTCTGAAGATGTGCCTCCATTTCCAGGTTTAATCATCAGTGCTGTAGAAAGCTTTCTGTAAGACAAACAAAGCCCAGTTATTAGTGTTCTTGAAGTTTCATTTTTACAACCTTCCTATGCCAAGACCCAGTTGAACAATACAGAAGAATCACACTGCAAGTCAATACTCTGTGTAGCCACCAGGGACTTACTGTTATTTCCAGACCAGCGTCCTGTAAGTCAAAACTAGACAAACCCCTTATTTGTCATTTTGGTGCTTTCTCTCTTTAATTCACCAGGAGAGGAAAGTTTGACAGGAAGAATTAACACCTCATTTACTGAACCAAGCAGAAGAAGGACAGATTGACAACAACTGCTTTCAGTGTCACTTAATGAATTGACCTGAGAGAAAGGACACTGCTCAGGATCTGCAAAGCAAAGGGGGTGTTAGCAAAGAGAAGTGTTCAGATCCACAGCCTGCCTGGGACAGGCTGAGGAAAGAGACTGTCTGTGGACAGGCTCAGCTGGAGGTGGTCTGACATAATTAGATCAATGCCCCTACTGAATATGCAATTTTTACTGTGGAGAAAAAAATCATTTTACTTCTTGTTTTCTGAAATTATTTCAGTCTCCATTCAGTATAGGAGCAGAGAGACTTGAGACAGAACATGTGTGCTGTGAAATCTTTTGTAGAATACTCCTGAGTGATGAATTCTAGCCTAAATTTCTGAAGTTCTGCAGTACCTTCTCTCCATGGATTGATTTTTGTCTCATTCCAGCATTTTCAAAGATGTCAGACGTAGACATTTGATCTAGAAAAATGAGGAACAGTCACATCAGAAAATGCAATGTTCTACTCAGCACACACTCACTGGAGATAACTGGGCCGCTTTGTTGGGATGGAAGACTACCTATAGCTCCCTCTCTGATGCAGCTGAGACACAATCATACTGTTTGCTTAGCAGGAGCAGTATCAGCCCTCAGCAAATAAGGACAGTTGCTGAAGACTTTCCAGGGTTTGAGCTTAAAGTTAATGACTGGAGTCATGGTTATTATTTTCCTAAAACTCAAGCAGACAGGCAATGGATTTTGCTTGTGTAGATGTTAATTCCATTGACTATTTATAATCACAAATTCCACACTTGACAGAGAGAGTGTACCTATAGCCAGCATTTCAGGAAGCTGTAGAACCCAGAAACGGGCAAAAATGAGAAAGGTAGTGACTCTGTAGGCATGGTCCTTTGCATGTAGGAGATCAAGTTCAATGTGTCACTTCTCACCTCATGTTTCTGAAGGGTTGGCAGTGGCAGAACAATGTTGCAATAGGCACAGGTCACCAGCACGTCGAAAGACTGGGTGTGTTTAAGAGCCTGAGATGATGTGGTAAGTTTGCCTCTTGTGGGAGAGGGAAAGTCAGTATTTTTGTTCTTTGGGAGTTCAAGCAATGGCTGGTCCCCTTCTCTCATTTTGGGACGGACATCTTTCCACACCATTGCTTTCTTGGAGCAGGAAGAGGGAGCCAGGGAAGAAGAAGACTGTGGAGGATCACTGATGACTTTTGAAGTTGGCTGGTCAGCAAGAACTTCTGTCAGCTCATGGGCTGCATTGCATTTATTCTGTTAAGAAAGCAAGCATAATGAAGTAAAGATTGGCAATACACCCATCTGGCTGGTACGTTGTGATTTGCAACAGATATGAGCCACGGGAAGAGGGACAGTGGCCAGCACCTCACAGTGATGCTTCAGCTGAATGCATCAGCTCTTCAAACTAGTTTCAGGATGGAAGACATACTGCTCTCTCTTACCTAACACATAGGTTTTTAGAGAAATAGCCTGGCTGGAAATTAAGCACAGACCATTCTTCTGTTCAGTTTCAAGTGTGCTTACCAGATGTTGGGAGTACTGCTCATCTGGGAATGGCTTATTGCACTTCTGACAAAGATTGCCAACAGCACCTTCAGAAGGAAAAATTGGAGAGTTTCACAGTACTGACACTAGTCATCCAGACATGCTGCTCAGCTCCACTTGTGGTCACTGGCTCTAGAGAAACACAGAATGCTGTTTCCACTGGCCAAGGGGGAATTAGAGCTGTGACTACGTTTTGCTTTTGGCACCATTCAAAACGAATCCACCACACCTTCTCAAAAACTTCAGGTTATTTGAGATTCCACTCCAGCCCCACGTTTTGTGGCTCAAGGTGCTTCACTCCTGCCCTGGCCTATCTAATTCTGTTGCTAGAGGGTTTTTGCTCTCTATAGTCTATTTGGCCAGCCACTGTATCTACTGCTGTCTGCTCTTTTCTGGAATCACTGACAGGATTCATGAATTTTTTTTTACATACTCTGTCCAATACCTTAGGCCTAATAAAGCTGCTCTCAACTTTCTCCTGCGTGACAAACAGAAACAGGAAGAAGTTCACTTGCTTTCTGACAGAAAGACTTCCAGGACATAAAGGAGACAGAAAAGAACGTGGCAAATGAGCTACCAGCCAGTGAAACCACTCCAGCTTTACAATAACCAGCATAATAGAAGCAACACTTGGGCCTTTCACTGTGGTTGGTTAAACAACAATCCCCTCCAGCCTGGACTGAGAATTGCAGAGAAGGCAGGAGAATTTTCAATGAGATTTAACAGAGATGACCCAGTACATGACAAGGAGGAATTCTGCTTACCAGTAGGGTAAATAAATGTTGTATTAGTGGATGCTTCACCAGTTTGAGAGTTCACATCCTTATGATAGGACAGGCCACCATTCTGACAAATATCTTTGTGTTTCTCCTGGTCTTTGTACATGATGTATTTGTTACACTCCCAACACCACTCCGTTCTGCTGGCACAGCTCTCCAGGTGTTCCTCCAGCTTGTTGAAGGGCATTTCAAGCTCACAGACACTGCATTTCACTGCCCGTTTGGGGCAGTCCTTGGTCTGCACAGGAACACAGGAAACCATTGGAAGAGGGCACTGGGTGAGAGCAAGGAATGACTGTTTCACAACACTCCTTTGGAAAAGTAGGTAGTATGAGTGTAGGGACAGGACAGAAATGTCTTTGAGAAGCCCTCAAAGAACATCAGCTTGAGGTGTTAAGGATGAGAAGGTAAGAGATTATCTCCTGGAACAGACTGTCCCATCACAACTGGATGGGCAACCCCATGGGATATACTTATTCACAGCGGGGAAAGGCATGCCATCAGTGTGACTCTTGGTGGCTGGTGAAAGCGGTCAGACTAGAAGGTAAAAAGAACTGCACTCCATATACTTACCTCGTGATGCTCCTTCTGGTATTGCTGCATGCTTTGGTGACAGAGATTACATCTGACCTGCAAGCAAAATATACAGCAGTTCATTGGGAGCATAGCAGGATGTTTAGTTCTTCTATATGCCAATACAACTTTAAGTCCTGCCAGTTTAACTTTGTTAAAAGGGTACACTGATGTCACAGCTTCCTACAAGCAAGGTTTGTGTCAGATCAGGTGCTGTCTGTCTTCCTCTAATCAAATCATTTAACTTGCATGCTCTGGCTAACTCACAAGTGCTAAGAGCATTTGTCCATATCTGATCTGTAGTTTGTACTGCTGAGGAAACTGAGACCATGCTGGATGCCTTAGTCTCTTAAGCAGAGCAGGCAACAAGATCAAAAGATGCTGTAACCATATCACACCCTTACAGATTTTCTCATCAAACAATTACAGAAGTTCAAATCTAATTATAGAGTCATCAGGGCTAGGCTTCGCGAACCAAGATCCAGGAAGGGCTCCATCCATGCTTTTCATCAGTGCTTTACAGCACCACAAACATCCCACTTCAGGGTTGGCAGAGCCTTTTGCTATTTACAAGAAAGCCCTGAAGAATGTGTAGCATTCCTCACCTGCTTGTGTGCTTCTGCTTGATGCTCTCTCATATCCTTTTGGTAAACAGGTTCATCACATTCTGGACAGAGCGCAATAAACCGCAAGCAGTGTGCCTCATGGAGGGTGAAGTTGGCAGCAGACACATCTTGTTTGCTACCCAACACATAAATGGGGAAGAGAGAAGAGTCAGTGGAGTGTTGTGATATGCCGACCCTGCTCAGCAGCCAAGCACCCCACAGCTCTCCCTCCCCACCATGCAGGCAGTGCGGCTACTCCTACAAATGGCGAGCATACACCCTGCTGCCCTGGGGTTCTTCCTCTTCTCCCCCTGCTAGATGACTTCAAGGAAAATCCTAGAAAACTCTTGAAATCTCCACATTTTGTAGGAGTAGAGAGGGGGAAAGGCCTCTTACCAATTTTTGCAGAACCTGCTGTCTTCTGTCATTCTTTTTCTTTTTATTCTGCTGGATAGCCTTTCTTCATAGAGCAGGGAGGAGAAAAAAGTGAAACTGAAAGTGTCTGCTGCAGTAACTCCACCCCAAAGAGCAGCTTAGCCAAAGATTCTTTAAAGGAGAAACAGCAGCATTTCCAGACAAGTATCAGTTGTTAGTGTGAGCTGCACCTACAGATTAGTTTGCTAATCTTTGGAGGAATGCCCTGGGTTTGGCTGGGATAGTTACTTTTCTTCCTAGTGGCTGGTACAGCGCTGTGTTTTGGATTTAGCATGAGAACAATGTTGATAAGACACTGATGTGTTAGTTGTTGGTATGCCGTGTTTATCCAAGCCAAGGATTTTTCAGTTTCCTATGCCCTGCCAGCAGGGAGGTGCATTACAAACTGGGAGGGAGCATGGCCAGGACAGCTCACCTGGACTAGCCAAAGGGATATTCCATACCATAGGAGGTCATGCTCAGCATATAAACTGATGGGGGCAGTTGATGGAGAGGGCTTGATCACTGCTGGGGACTGGCTGGACATCAGTCTGTGGGGGTGAGCAATGGCATTGTGCATCACGAAGCCACCTTGGCCTCAGTGCTGTCCCACCCAGACAAAACCAGACAGCTATGGGAGAGGAAATATTTGCCCACCATCACCATAGGGGAGAAACTCAGCACTGGTCATCCAGCCACACCAAGCTGAGCCCCACAACAGGGCTGTTCAACCTTGCCCCAGCAGACTCCCAAAACCCACTGTCTCCTCAGTGACCCTCAGACCACTCCAGGGTATCCAAGTGTATGCCAAGTGAAATCTCCAGCTAGTACTAACGAGCTTTGCCTGTTCTCCCTGCTGATACTCCATCACAGTTGGGACTGAGGGACAGCACTAGAGGCCCCAGGTCCTGCCTACCACTGGGCCTCAGCTGGGGGTCAGACAGCTCTACACTTTTACATAGGGAACTCTAGAAAAAACCTAAGTCAGAGAGAAAAAGGAACAGAACTTCACGTTTTCATTTCAATGCCAATACCAGTATCTTAAAGATTTTCTGATGGAAGGCCTAGCACTTCTTGTACCTGCTGCTACAACTGATCCCTTGAAGCAGTGTGGGGAAGCAGCTCTTCTCTGGTGTAGATCCTGCCCAGTGAACGGTGGAGAACATCTGCAGACACAGAAAAGATGAACTGACTTTCTTAGTCTGTAAAACAGGGATAATGATATTAATTCTTCTAATTTGCAGAGATAGTGGGAAGAATCATGCACTAGTATTTGCATAATGCACTGTATTGCCATGCACAGCAGATGTCCCAGATGTTACCCAGAAATTGGTGTGGTTCATTTCCCATCCAAACAAGCCCCTTTTGTCCCCTATTTTTCTGTGGGAAAATAAAAGAAGAAGGAGAAAGAGGAAGCCCAATAAGCCATTATTTAGACCTGGGAATAATGAGTGTTTATCTGGATTTTGTAACACAAATTATGTAATGAAGCAGAGAAAAGGCTTTTGAACAGATATGCTAATGGATGGCAGCTAAGGGGGAGGTTACAGAGTTGCCAATTCTGAATCACATTTTTTAATGCAATTTCCTTTTGTTGTTGTTTTTTGAGGGGTTTTGTGTTTGCTTGGTTGGTTGGGATATTTTATTAAGTCATTAACCTGCACAGCATTTCAATACTCTTTAGGGCTTCAACTATATGGGAAATGCCAATTCTAGGTCAAGAAAGCCTGACCAGCAGCACATACTGACTGAGAAAACCCCACTGACTCAAAATTCATAATGAGGGCTTTTATGTAGAAAGCTGTTGGGCACAAGAATTGTAGTGAAAGGGCTGTTCAGAGCCTCAAAAGCTTTTCTTGGAAAAACATCAGATGC
This sequence comes from Bucco capensis, assembly GCA_013396975.1. NCBI lineage: Eukaryota > Metazoa > Chordata > Aves > Piciformes > Bucconidae > Bucco > Bucco capensis. The sequence goes on along the minus strand of VWZO01001392.1, from coordinate 133,756 downwards.
TCCACTGGGAACTTACTTGAAAGATACTCCTAAAGCAACAAACACAGTGGACTGGCAGTGGCTGGAAAGTACTGACTGGAGGGAAAACAGAAAGTCATGAAACAGTGATTTTCTGTGAATGCTGATAACAACTCTTCCCATTTAAATTCTGTGTAAACCTTACAGTGTAAGGAAGGTATTGGACAAGAGCTCTTTTAGGCATCCTTCTCAGTCAAGCATCACAGAGAGGTAAGTCCTGACCTGTTTTTTTTAGATGAGATTTACAAAAGCCTGGGTAGAAGACACTTCTTTTCCTGATAAGCCCTAGAATGTCTCAGGGTCAGCTGTTTTCATTTCTGTTTCTCTATGCCAAGTATGATAGATCTTACAGTCCTTGTTTAATTTAATTTTGCTGAAATATTCTGTACCTCTGGGTGCTGCACAGAGCCTGCATCATGAAAGGACTTTAAAAGGAATGTGAGGAGAGTTTCTATCTTGGGAGGGAACAGCAGTTATCTAGGTCAGATGGACTTCTTTAAAACAGGCAAACTATACTTGTGTGCTTGGACAGCATTTCAATTATAGGTGGAAAATATCTATATCTGTAATTAAATGAATCAACTGCTACCTCTAAAGCCTCCTTGCCACAGACCATTCCTTTCCAACAATAACAGGAGTAACTGGGATGATTGGCTTCCAGGGAATTAAACATTTCAGAAAAGAAGCTTCCTGGGAATGACCTAAACTAAACTAAACTCTTTATTTTTCAATTTTTGCACATGGACTGATGGCCCTGGAATTCCTGCCTTCCAAGAGGACTTGATTTCTAGTCCCTCTCTACTAACCCAAACAATGCAGGTCAGCCTTTGTTAACTAGTCCTCAGCAGTGTCCCATTTAAGAGTGGAACTCTTTACAGTGGCTCACACCATTGAATCTGGTACCTGAAGTACAAAAGGGAAGACTGAAAGACTCTGCATGTGGGTGGACAACACTGTCAAATTCATCTATGAACTTGCTATCTTGAAAGGTGCTGCTGTTCCTGTCCCAGCTGTTCCTGTTCAGAGCCATAAGTGGCTCAGTCTCTTGAGATGGGTCTGGCCCACTGAACACTTAATTAAACATATTCCACTCACTAACTCAGCAGAAAAATGTTCTGCCTCCTTTGCTAAGTTAAACTCCAATGAGCCCAAAGCCACCAGGTGAGAAGTGGCAGGAAAGTCAGGGCAGGTCAGTTGGGAGTAAGCCATGAGGTAGCCTTGGCTCTGCTACTGCATCATACCCTTGGTTCTTGATGTGCTTTAAGATACCTGTGTTTATTGGGGTAGCACAGCAGCAGAAGGGACCACTGGCATCTAGCTACCACAGTAAGGGATTCAGGTACAAGAGACCTGGTTCAGCTTCTGCTTCCACTTCATGTCACCACCCATGCCTAAGTCTCTTTGTTACAAAAAGATTTGAGTTCCTTTGTAAACTGATTTGAAACTTTATACCAAGAAGAACGAGAACAGCATATTATTCAGTGTTAAGGTATCGAAACCTAGCCCAAAGGCTGCTATAGTCCCCCACTTCTAAATGATGTCTGCAACCAAAAGCTCATTTTACCTACTGCCTTTAAAGCAGTAGATAAAACTGTGAAAGCACATATCTCACATAGATATTTGTAAATACTGCTCAGGTCTCTGCTGTGATCAGAGCAGCACTGACTGCAGGAAAGGATTTTTTTTTTTCCTGAAGGCCTGCAGTTAGTGCACAATTAGCGTGAGCAGAATTTCAGGCTGTGGGAGGTTTTTGTTTGAATGCTCTCTTTGAATCATCTAAAACTCCTCCTGCTGGAGCTTTTGCAAGCATGACAGGCTCTCTGCAGCTTCCTTTTGCTTGGCTGTCAGACTAGGTCTGTAAAGCAAGCAGCCAAAGCTTTGTCTGCCTTCTCCTTGGCACAGTGAAGAGGAAGCTCAGGGGCAAATTATGTGAAAGAGCTGCCATTCCTTGTAGCACTGTGAAAGAAAGTGCTGCCATTCCTGTAGCACTGTCCTGTCCAGCCAGTGACAAATGTGCCTAAGCTGTAAGCACAGAGAGAGAGAGAAAAGAGCCAGAAGACTTACCAGATCAAACCTGCTCCTCTGGGTCTCTCTTCACTGATGTGTGCTGATCTCTTAGAGAGCAGTGCCCAGCCTTAGCCTGCATTGCAAACTGCTTTCTTCCCCCCGTTACATCCAATCATGCTCTCCCCTTCCTGCATCTTGACTATGCATTGCACAGCTTTTCCACCTCCTTATCTGATTGTAGACGTCTTCTCGTCCTCTCTCGGTATTTTTCTTCCTGCCCATGTTGTTGCTGTTTGTGATTTCCTTCTCTGTATTTGACAAAAGAGGACACTGAGGCATGGACTGCCTAACTGAATTGCCCACAGCAGTCCCTGATCTCATTCCCAGGTACAGCAAGAAGGCCTCATTTCACAGGACTAGCCTATCTAAAGGCATCAACACACATTCATGGCCTTTCTCTTTAATTTTTCTTTTCTGCACTGCATCTCATTTAAACAATAAGCAAATTATATCTGCACTGGTTTCATAGTGAACCTTAGTACAACTCCTTTAGAGTTAACCTTTTGCATTTCTTTATTTAAGTCCTCGTAGTCCTTTTTCTTTGTTGACCATTTTTTCATTGGAGTTTGGCCATAGGAATGCAAGTTTTGGCTAACTCTCCACTTTCTGCCAGGCTTTGCACTGGTGTGAAGTTTCCTCTGTTGTTGGTAGGTTACCCAGAGGGAACTGCTGCTAAAGATTTGAAGATTTGGAACCTGCCCAGATCCGGTTGGCTGCTATTTTCCTTAGCGGACATTCACTGCTTTTACAAACAGAACAGTAACATTGGAGTGTCTTATTTTGAACTTCAGTCACTCAAGTTTCTCTGGTCAGAAGAGGACAAATAGTGCAAGCTGTAGCCAGAGCTCCCTCGTTACTTGCTGTGGAATCTGAAATTCTTTATTTCTGTGACTAACTGCTTGGTAAGACTGTACTAAGAGGCTGCTTGATCAAATAGTCACAATATGATTTATGCTGCCTTCAGTTTCAGATGGTTGTTGACATCCCAGAAGCAGAACATAAAATACCAACAAATAATTTGTCTTCAGTCTGGTTTCCAGTCACTTAGGTTCTTCCTTTCTGCCGTCTTGATAATGTTTGCTACCCTTTCACTAGTGCCATCACTTCTGATTATGATTCCGTGGCTACAGCGTAGACCCAATCACTGAAATGGAAGACATTCAAAATAACCATTCAAGTTAACCTTTCTGGGTTATTTTTAACCCAGATCACAGACATACAAGCCCTCAAAATACTAGGCAGTGAAACAGCCATGCATGCCTGCACAGACCTTTGTTTGGGGAGACCCCCACTGTGCTTTTAACTCTCCATATCCCTCAAGGAGTTTAGTCTTGCCTCACTACTGTGTAAACGAGTGCCATGATCCTCCCTTGGCACCATCAGCACCTCCCGAAAGCCCAGCACCCAGGGGAAGCCATGTGCCTGTTCTGTCCCTGCATATAAAACCTGTCATGAGAATCTGTGCTTACTGGCAACTGCTATGAGCAGGAAGATTTGTCTTAAAACATCCTCACAACTGCTGTAATAAGTTGATCCGCAGTCATTAAGCAGCTTTCCTTGGTCACGGGGGGTCTGCAGAAGCACGAGCACAGGGTGGGCATGAGGAACGCCCATACTGTGTCCCGGCGCCCGCACGATGGAGCGGGGAAACAGCCTGGCTTGGCCCGGATCAGGCTGGGGAAATCTCCCAGGTGTCGAGCAGCGGCTGCGGGCATCGTGTGCTCCGGGGCTGCTGCCTGTTTGTGGAGGGAGGGAAGGAGGCAGCAAAGCCAGGGCGCGGGGCAGGGACGCGGGACAGGGACGCGAGGCACAGGCGCGCGGCACAAGCGGAGCTCTCCCGCCTCTCGCTCGCTCCCGGTCTTGGCTGCACCGCTACCCGGCGGCCCGGCCCCCGACAGAGCGGGAGCGAGCCCGGTGTCCCTGAAGTCGGGAACGAGCCCGGTGTCCCGTCAGGGCAGGAGCGAGCCCAGCGTCCGTCAAGGCGGGAGTGGCCGGCCCCCGTCAGGGCGGGAGCGAGCCCAGTGTCCCGTCAGGGCGCAGGCGGGTCGTGTCGCCCCCCGCCATGTCCCTCCCGCCGGGCCCTGCTGCCCCATACTTAAGGCGGCAGCGGCGGGCGCTGCTCCTGCTCGCGCCCTGACCGTGTATCCCCACAGAAGATGGCCCCGACGTGCTTGCAGCCCCTGCTGAGGTACCGGTCCTTCGCCATCCTCTTCCTCACGCCGCTGCTCCTGCTGCCGCTGCCAGTCGCGGTGCCGACGCGGGTAAGTTGCCTGTGGGGCCCACGCGGGGAATTGGTCCCCAGATCCGGCCGCTGCCGCTCCACAGGAGCCCACCCCTCTGTCCCCAGGTATAGGCCCTGGTGGCCAAAAGCAGCCTACCCCTCTGCCCCGGGTCTGGGCCGCGCTGCCCCAGAGCCCGTGTCGCAGGCAGCCACACAGGGCACCCAGCGGGGCCATGCCCCAGCCAGCCCGGCCAGCACAGGCCACCCTCACCACAGCATCTCTTTTGCCACCTGAGCTGGCAGTGCTCAATCCCTGCCAAGGCAGTTCTGATTCCCCGCGGTGGACTGAGGCAGAGGATAGAATCATAGACTTACAGCATTGTCAGATCCTTCCTGCCACCTTACCCTGAAGCATTTCTGTGCTGCTCAGTTGAGCTACTCAGTCCCAGATCTCAGGAGCATGTGTTGCAAGTTTCACTCCATGGTCTTCAGACGCTGGTGCTCAGCAGCTCAACTTGCAGAGTGAGCTCTGTGCCAGTCTCTAGCCATCCTAACAGTTGTTGCACTGCCAGGACCTGGGACTCCTGTGGAACCAACCCATCTTGCAAATTAGATGCCATTCTTTTGGGACAAAGATAAATCGATGCATAACTGCCCTGCACATTTAGAATTGTGTTTTGCATTATCTAGTAATGATGGCAGTGGACTGAACGACAGGACTTCTGGGTTCTTCAGCTCACTCAGCTAATGAGGCTCTGAGGTACTTTAAGGAGTGTTGCTGAGTGGCATTCTTCATCGGGGTGCAGTTGGAAGCCATGCATTGTGTGTTATGCAGTGATTATAACAGGGTTTCAAATGCAGCATCCTCCAATTCACATCCCTCTTACTCCAGTGATGGTGATGGCACAACTCCTTTTCTTTCAGCGGATGAAAGAAATGGCGTGAAATTGCAATAACCCAGTGAAGAGTTGGGTCTTCAGTGCCTTGTAGCCTTCTTGGCAAAATGTGAAAGCTCAGTTTACAGAGTTTTAGAGACTATTCTGATGCCAAAGCCAGTCGTTCTTCTGAGCGACCCGTATTTTGAAGTACAGGAAAAATGTCATGCATAGGACATTGCCAACCAGTCTGGTTCACCTAAGTATTGTCAGCCTTGCCTTTCAGTTGAATGCTGGTGCTTTACAGGAAGAGGAATCCCTAATCATTAGGCACTACTTTGATCAACACTAGCAAAGATAATTTCCCCCCAAAAGATAAGTATGTATGTATTCAGTTTTCCAGTATTTGCAAGAATATTGTGCCATCAGCCTAATCTGGGGAATTACAGAATTTTGCAATTAGAGAGTCATGTACCCAACAGTGACTGCTTTCCAGCTTTCAGCGAGGAGGTAGATCTCTGTTTCCTGTCAACTGTACCTACACACCAAAGAAACATTCTGTGACTTCCCATAAATCACAGACAGATACAGGTATAGATACAGATACACATTTAATTCCAGATCTTTGGTTATTTGAATTGGCTGTGGTTGTTGGAGTTAATTTGTAAGCATGGTTGTATTTTTGAACTTCACATAAATGACTTACTCTCCCCTCTACAAAACAAGTGTTTCTTCTGTATTGTGGCTTTTATTCACTTACGGTTGTTTCTCTGTCTTTCATACTGGCAACAGATTAACCACAGTCAGTCAGTTCTGGCACTTAGTTACTATGGTACAGCATAAATTGTATTACAAGCTCACCTCATATTTATTAAGGAAAGAGACTTAAATAGCATCTGTCTCATATCTTATTTACTGAAGAAATACTTTTTTCAAAACTTATTCTGTAATTAATCTCATGGAAACCTGAAGGGAAAAAAAAATTACTTACAAAAGCTGTTTTCTGGTTCTTAACCTTCTCAACAAAGTGGAGGAAAACACACCCCTGTTTATAAATACCACCTTATGGCAGTTTTAAAATATCACTGTAACACCATTTATTTCTGCAATAAAGTCTCATTTGTTGTATTAGAATAGAACCCTATAAACACATACTCTAAATATGAGCAAATCCTGAATTACAGAACTCTGACTTAAGCTTAAAACGCTGTTTACTGTTGGCTAGTGAACGCTTGCTTCTCCTAACAGTTTTGAAAGTAGAAACCAAGGAAGGTGAGGTTACTGAAATGTCTGATCAACAGTTTAGAAAAACATGTTACCACATTCCTAGTCTAGGGAATCCCCTTAGCAGGTAAGCACAGTATGATTTGTTAAATTAAATACCTTGAACCTGCTTAGTCACCCACCCCTCCCCCCCAAAAATGGTAAAGACGTTTTATTTTAGGAGTTACTTTAAAAAGAACTTTCACATTATTCAGTGGTATAGTTTCTGGGCTCAAATATGTTACTGGACATAGCTCAAAGAGTTGGGAATTTCAGACAAGCTAATCATCCACACTGTGAAGTTTGGCCATCCATTAAAAAATAATTAAGTCAAAATAGAAACGCCCAAATCTACAAACACTAATAAAAATTCTTTGCTCCTAGCTGTGAGATCTGCTTCCCTCAACTGACAGGAGGTAATTGCACACTGCAAGCTGTGTCCTTACCTAGCTGTGGAGGCTTTGGTTTTCTCACAGCCTGCATTTTGTGGGGGTGCATTAGAACAAACACTGTGGTCAAAAAGATCTTTTTATACAAGCAACTTTAGAAAAGGGTTTAAAAGAACAAGTTGAAATCCCTGTGTCTCTGGTACCTATTTCAGCATAACTTGTTAGGCTACAGACCAGTGGAGTGTTTGGGCCTCTTATAAGAGCCACCAGTGTGGGTTCTTAAGCTTTCTTCTCTGTGCTTAAATGTTTTAAATGATTTAAATGTGCTTAAATGATTGTTGTGTTGCAGGAGGCCAAATGTGCATATATCATCATCATCATGGCTGTGTACTGGTGCACTGAAGTGATCCCACTAGCTGTCACCTCCCTCATGCCTGTAGTATTTTTCCCTCTGCTTGGAGTTCAGAGCTCTAAATCAGTAAGCAACTTGCTCAATTCAGATCTGATCCCATCCATATTTAGCAAACAGTTCCGATGGGAAAGCGCTCCAGTTCTGTGCTGCTGTTTTCAAACCTGTTGTGCAATGCTCAGGGTTCCTCTATGGGAAGACGCTGAACTAAATACACATTTGCCTAAAATGTTAAAGGTGTGGGGCTTGAGATGGTAGAGGGGAATGACTGTTTCTGGGGGTGGATCCTGCTGGAGAGGATCCCACTAGTGCCAGCAGCTTGAATGTTCATAACCTGTCCCATGAGAGAGCAGTACTCACACATATCCTCTGGCAGATTCCTGGCAGTGTAGAGAGCATGATGCCAGCAAGTACACTCTGTCCCCTCCAAAGCCCATTTGTGCTAGTGATTTAGTCCAGGGGAAAGAGACTGTATTTAGATGTGTAGCCCGGGTTCCCCAATGGCCAACAAGAGCAGGTATGGTTGCTGTGGGTGCTGAGAAATCCATTTTGGAGCTCAGCATTTCTAATATCTACATCATACTTTGAGCCCCTAACAATGCTTTAAGGAAACTGCTGTCATTTTGTACTTTATTAATCCCTGATGATCCATACAGAAGGTTCATGATGCACAAAGAGCCCCTGCATTAGATGGTTCAGCGCTTAAACAGGGGAGCAAGTGTTCAGGAAACTGGAGGAGCTCCGAGGCTGCCAGTGTTGGGATGGAGCCTGGTGTGGTGTACAGCTTTGGGAGGATGGAAGGCAAAATGTGGAGCTGACAAGAGGCACCATTTGGGCACCTGACCAACCTTCTCTGTCTTCCAGGTGTGCTTGCAGTACCTAAATGACACAAACATGCTCTTCATTGGAGGGCTGATTGTTGCAATTTCTGTTGAGCACTGGAATCTTCACAAAAGGATTGCGCTGAGGGTCCTGCTGATTCTTGGGGTGAAGCCTGCACTGTAAGAATATTACATTATTGCTTCCTTGCCTCTGTCCATTTAGCAGAGGCCTAGGGATGGTGTTCAACAGTCAGCAGAGAACAGAACCTTCAGGAACGTCTTTTGTTTGTACAAACTTTCCAGAGGTGAAGTCTGGCAGCAGGAACAGTTTATGTGTCCTTTAGCCAAAACCAGCATCTGGTTAAATTCTAGATGCTTGCCTTTGGGGACAAAATGATGACAGACTTAATCATAGGCAGACTAGGGAGCTAAACGGCTTTCTGGGATTCCTTCAGTGAAGGCAGCAGAGCTGTCTTAGAAGGGAATCTGGCCTTGCTTTGTAGGACATTACACACATCCCTCTCTGGGCTCCGCTCTCTAAATTGCAAGCAGCGTCTGTTTTCTTTCCTCCTTTTTCCTCTGCCTATTTCTCTCTTTTCAGACTCATGCTGGGATTTATGATAGTCACTGCCTTCCTGTCCATGTGGATAAGTAACACAGCCACCACTGCTATGATGGTTCCCATTGTCCAGGCTGTCCTGGATCAAATGGACAACACAGAGTGTGATGTAACCATGATGGAACAAGCAACTAGGCAAACACATACAGTGATTGAGCTGGAGGAGAAGAATGCATCAGATCCCACTTCAGTGCATGGTAAGGGCCTACCCAGCAGTGAGTCAGTTCTGCTGAGCTTGTTTATACTCAGACTTCTGTGACCTAAACAGGAGTGCTCTGTACCTTTTCCAAGGAGAAGTGAAAAGCATATCCTGTGGGAAATACCATCTAACCCTGCAGCATCCCGCTTTCTTGTGGGAACAATGATCTTGTGATTATCAGTGGGGATTCAGCTTCTAAGCCATGTAGGAATGTTTGAAAAATTTTGTGCAAATGCAACCTGTTTTGGTTCTTGAGTAATAAATATCTCTTTATTGGCCAGATTGTATGTGGAGGTGGGGAGAAGAAAGAGGAATGCTTTAAAAGCTACATGGAAAAGAGGAGCTGAGGCGATTTGAGTCACAGTAGACAAACTACTCTTTGGAACACTTTGAAGTGTGATCTTACCCTAATGCTTGACTCCACAAGGTCCTTCGGTCAGCACTGTGGGTTTTTTTCTGTCCATATTCACAGCTTTAACAGCTGTAGGGCTAGGTTCTTGTTGTGGTATTGGAGTGGTTCTGGTGACTGCAGTATCTGGCTGGCGATAAGCCTCTCTGTGAAACAAAATTGCTGCTGAGAAACTGGCACCAATATGGACAATAGCATCCTTGGATCACATAGACCCAGGTTGTCAACCTCTCTCTTCAGCTCCTCATGAACATGAGCCCAAAGTATTTAGGGACATATCTGTGGGTTTTTTTAATTAAAATCAATGGCATACACAAACTGGAAGCTGTGAGCCTGCAGACCCTGTCCTGAACTCTCTGCCTTCCTAACTTTACCTGAGGCAAGTTGTGTTCTTTGTGTCTAGTCATGAGCAACGGACAAGTCCCTGATGACCCCAGATCTTCTGAGGAAAAGAGAATGAGGAAGCGTATGTGTAAGGGCATGACACTGTGTGTGTGCTATGCTGCCAGCATTGGAGGAACTGCAACACTCACTGGAACAGGACCAAACATGGTGTTGAAAGGACAGATGAATCAGTAAGTCATTCTTGCTCTTCTTCTACTTATACCATCTCCCAGTTTCTTTCACCAACTGACTGGTCTTGAATGACAGTTTCACTTGCAAACTATAAATAATAGCAGTTGAACTGAGAGTGGGGAATGTGTATGAAGTGATGGGCCTTAATTTTGTGCTTCAGCCTTTTTAAGGCTCCGTGCTGGTCTTATAGGTCTCCTGAGAAACTTGGAAATACTTGCTGGTAATTGGCGGACAGGTGGTTGATCATGAGATAGGTTTTCTTCTGCCTCCTGCAGCAAATCAGCAGAGGAACTGCACTGAAGAGCATCAGAATGTGTGATGAACTATGTATGATAAACTGTTCTCATAAGACACCAAATAGAGCTGAAAATAGCTTAGCCTGAGGATCATTTAAGTTCTGCTCTGAAATCCAGGCTGCCTTCCTAAGTTAATTCAGTTAGGCTATGGATGTTACCTGTGATTAGTTGTAGTGGTTTTCCTCGATTGACATGTTCAGTTTTCAACTAGTGCATATTAAAGGAAGAGTAAATTACTAAATGTTTTGACATTCATACAGAAAGCATTTTTCTTTTTCTTTCAGGTTATACCCCAACAATAATGATGTTGTGAATTTTGCTTCCTGGTTTGGGTTTGCCTTCCCAAACATGATTCTGATGTTGGTACTAGCTTGGCTTTGGCTACAGTGCTCCTTCATGGGCCTTAAGTGAGTGTTTACATGACATTGTCTAGACCCCTTAAGTAATGCAGATCAGCTTACTGTGAAATCTGGGTAAAACAAATGCACTGACAAGTTACTAATTTTGTGGCAGCAAGCAGTTCCATTTCACAACAGGTTCTGAGGTTTGAAAACTTTTTCTTTTCATGGGAGTTGCATTAAGGCAAAATCTTTCTGCATTCTAAATGTTCAGACAGAATTGCCTTTTTATTTCTCAATTGTACATCTGTGAATTTCAGCCTTAGTAGAGCCAGCATATCTGGTTTGCTGCCTTTGATTCAAAACTGAGTTTTTCACCCTAGGTTGCTCCAAATTGGTCAGAGACTTAAATCCATTCATAGACCCCATTCTTCTGTGAGAACTGGCATGTTCCCATGAAATACTTTGACTCTGTTGTCATTTCTTTGTTACTGGCCTCTGCTGTAGTCTGTGTCTGTCCCCAGGAGTGACAGCTTCAGAGTGTCAAGCATGTTAAATCCCTCTAGTATGTTAATACTTAGAGTATTTTTTTCTCCATTTTTCTTACAGCTTTAAAAAAAGCTGGGGCTGTGGAACAGAGAGAACTGCCAAAGAAAAAGCTGCATACAATGTGCTGAAGGCAGAAATGAAGAAACTAGGTCCTGTCTCTTATGCTGAATTCAATGTCCTCCTCATGTTCTTTTTGCTGGTTCTCTTATGGTTTTCCAGACACCCAGGCTTTGTAAAAGGCTGGGCCACCACACTCTTCCCTGAAGGTGAAAAGTAAGCTTTTAGGTTTTTTTTCAACCTGTACCCTCTTGGGTGTGAATCAGATTCCCTTGCTCTTACATTCCATTTTTAGTGTGGGGTCATTCATTCCAACCTTGTCTGAATTCACCTGTTTGCTAGGCTTGATCCTGTCACTTGTGCAGGAGATCACCGTTTGTACTGCAGTGGAGGCTGGAGACTGGGAGATGGAGCAGGCAGAACCTCCTAAAGGAGAAGAATATTCTGTAACGCTGGTCTCAGACATACTGATGGATACATTAGTGTATTGTTTGTATAAGCTCCAATAAGTTGCAGTGTCATTTCAATATAGTAATATCTCCCCCAAACAATGGCTTAGAACTCAGAGGGAGATTGATTTAGTGCTTTGAATGGCTTAGAACATCAGATACACGATGGGACTGTCATTCAGGCCATTTCTTTACCCATCTTGCTTAGAGATACAGCTGTTGAATCTTGGCTTTACCATGGAGGAGGAGCCCTCCTCCCTGAAACTGTTGTCATCTGTGACTCTGGTTATTAATGAGTACTGTAGATGGTTTCTTTTATTACTGTGTTTGTGCTGTGGCAGGTTCGAGAGACCTCAGTCGTGAACTAATGAGCCATTTTGTTAATGTACAAGCCCCAAACAGGCTGACAAAGAGCAGTGACTGCAATGCTGGAAGGCAGGCATCTTCTAGGAGAAAGATGTCTATTTTCTAAGCTAAATTCTCTTTTCTCCTTTAGGTATATCACTGATTCTGCTCCTGCTGTTTTTATTGCCCTGCTACTGTTTATCCTTCCTGCTAATAAACCCAAATTCATAGGCTGGAATCCAAGCACCTCTGACCCTGAGCAGACTGAAGAAGGTATTTATAAGAGGAATTGTAACAGTGTGAAACAGTTAGTCAGCTCCAGTTAACATGGCATAAACGTAGAATGGTCTTTGCTCATATTTATTACCCTTACCCTGTGCAGATTTCTCACTAATACACATCTGCCTATTGGGCATTTCCCTAGTATCTTGTAGAAGAGGAGACAAAATGTCTTCACTCTCCTAAAACATGTTCTGCTTTTCATTTCTCACTTCAGATATAAAAAAGCCATTTTTATCAGCCCCGCTGCTAGACTGGAATGTGGTTCAGAGGAAGATGCCCTGGAGCATTGTGCTGCTGCTGGGAGGAGGTTTTGCTTTGGCTGATGCAAGCGCAGTATGTCCTGGCATCTGTTTGTCTCTAACTCAAAGGAGAACTTCCCTGGTTTGTTATCTAGTTCTGTATTACTGGGCATGCACCCAAAGCCAAACCCAAGAGAGATGTTCAGATCTGGAGGCAGAGCCAAATTAGCAAAAAATGGGAGGAGAGGTAAACATTTGTGCCTCTTTTTCAGGAATTTGTGTGCTCTGATCACGTTTCCTCAATTTACCTTCCCTCTTGGAGGCTGCCGAGTAGTTTGGGACCCTCACTGGCTGGACAGATCAGAAAAGCAGCCTGTCCTATTTCTGTTATTATTCCAGTCACAGCCCTGGCTAGGAAAATGGAAGTATAGATAACTCTTGTAAGATTTACAAAACCATTTGAAGTTGGTTTCAAGGATATATATCTTTAGATTTAAAACAAACCTCTGCTGAAGTGGTCAGGAAGAAATTCATTGTGGGTAGATACCTTCTAAAATGGTGTGCAGTGGGGTTTGTTGAACTTCTTGTCAGTGGCTGTTGCCAGGCAATATGCTGCATTCCATAAATCCATGGTTTGATCCTATGTTCCTAAATTCACACAAAAGGCAGCTGAATTCCCAGAAGAGGAAAGAATCTTGAGGTGATCTGTATTGTTTCCTTCATCACTGCTAAGAAGCATCTAAATCAAAGCAAACCTTAGCTATCAATAGTGCCATGCTTTGGGGAAATTCATATTCAGATCTAAGTTTTGTGGCTATGTATTTGTAAACCATGGGCCAAATTAAAGCTCCAGGACCTTCCATTCATCTACATACAGTATTAAAGGTCCAGAGCATTAGAAGCCATTAAGTCAAAGGTTTTGTTAGCTGTTTGAGTCAATCACTGCCTGTGTTCCTACAATAAGAGTACTCAAGCAGCATCAGTATCTTCAGAAACGTTAGAAACACATGCCAGGAAATTTCTGAGTGATACATTAAGTATTTGCAGTCATCTCATCCCAGCAATGATCATTTCTCTTTAGCAAAAAACATAATTTTGCAACCAAAGAGTGAGCAAGTATTTGGGTTCCAGAAGAATCAGGACAATGTGACTGGATAGTATGTCTGTTTGACAAGGACTTTCTTTTAGTGTCTGTGACAGATCATTGTGCTCTCCCAGATGGCATTTGTATCACTCAGGAATCATTGAGCATTACTTTGTATGGATGCTGCACATAACTTCCCTGTTCATCAGCTAGGGGTTCTGAGCCTCACTGAGATCACAGTTTTTCCTTGTCAGAACTCTGGGCTCTCAGCGTGGCTGGGCCATCAGATGACTCCACTAGGATCTATCCCACCCTGGGCCATCGCAACTGTGCTTTCCCTGATTATAGCTGTCTTCACCGAATGCACCAGCAATGTGGCCACAGCCACCCTCTTCCTACCTGTCTTCTCATCCATGGTAAGATTACTCCCATCCTGTCACCCTGTCAGCTGGGAGATCAGAGTTAAACTGACAGTCTCTAGTAGCAAAGCAGTATCATATTTATTGTCTTGAACATTGTTCCAGTGTTAATCTGAAAGCCATTAGTGAAGCAGCACATCTAATAGCATACCCTGATGGATAGTGATTTTAGCTGCTGTTCCCTGCTGTGTTTATAGCATCACATGTAGATAGAAAGTGGCAATGCAAACTTTGTCAAGTCTGCCCTACCTATACACCTGAAGCCTGAGAAACAGCTTCCTGAGGGAAGAAGCTAATTTAGGATGCCTCTCCCACTCTTCTGAGTCCCACAGAGTTTGTCTAATATCTGAGAGTGTTACTCCACATGCCTAGTAGCTGTAATGCTATCCCTGTTTTACCCTGGCAAAAGTGTGCTCCAAGGTCAAAGAAAAGATGTTGGATAAGTTTGACCAAAACTCCAAATTATACCATAGAGCAAAACAAAGAATCAAGCCTTGTTTTGAAGTATTGTGGGTCAGGAAATGAGAGCAAAGTTATCTTTAAGCACATGTGGATTTCAGAATAAAATGCTTGTGAATTACTCTGGTGGTGAAATACCAGGAAACTAGAGGAGCCTGTGTGTGTCAGTGGTGTGGGAAGTGTTCATGATACTTTTCTTTTGGAACACCTCCAGTGTGATAGTCTCTCCATTTCGTTGCAGGCTGCATCTGTCAGGATCCATCCTTTGTATGTTATGCTGCCTGGTACTCTCAGTGCTTCCTTTGCCTTCATGCTACCTGTTGCCACACCACCCAATGCCATAGTCTTTTCCTATGGCCACATCCGTGTTCTGGACATGGTAAGATGATAATTGCCTGGTCTCTTTTCTGAAACTCTCCATTGCCTTTATCCAATTGAAATTAGAAGCTGACAAGTCTCTAAGTCTCTTAAGACAACTCCTAAGTCTCTTAAACACTGAAGGGTTAAAATGCAGTCAGTGCTTTCCAGTCTTCTGGGGCTTTGGCAAATGCAGCTGAAGCCTTGTTTCCACTGGAGCTGAAAGCAGAAGGTAACAATCAGTTGCCCTAGGCTCTGGTCCTCTGATTTTCTGCCAGACCACACAGTGCCAGGTTCTGTGCCCAACACCAAGCATTACTGGTTTTCTAACTAGAGACTTGAAGGGGGCATAAGCTGTTCTTTAACTAAAAGCAACTTGTTGTACATGCCTTAAAGCTTCTAGACCAGTTATATAGCAAAATGTTCAAAGGCTTTGCACAGTGTGTCCTTGGTATGTTCCACCTAAGCAAGAATATAGGGCAGTTGGTACAGTGGCCTTTTCTGTGATTTACTTGACCATGTGTCTTTGTTGTGCATGTACAAATAGGCCTAGCTGCAATTTGCTGTGCTGGTGTTTGGTTATTGTTGTTGGTTTGGACTTTTATCCTCATAGGTTAGATCTGGAATAGTGATGAACATCATTGGAGTCTTCTGTGTCACACTGGCCATCAACACATGGGGAAGACCTATGTTTGAGCTGGACACATTCCCGACCTGGGCAAACAGCACAACTAACCAGTGAGCAGTGAAGAACTCGTGTTAAACAAGGAAAGGACCCTTAATGCTACTCCTTACCGCCCAAAGCCCTGTGCAGACTCTCATCACCACTTCAGATCTGCTATCAGGGGTTTGCTACCTTCTGGAAGTCATACATCCGTTCAGGCCTAAACCAGCTCAAATTTGTTGTGGTCATGCTGGAGCCACAGTGCTTTTTAATTACACAACCCTAAAGATCATGTCTGGATCATAAGTATGATCTAGTGATCCCTTAGACCTCCAGTCAAGGTGGAGATTTTTTGAGCTTTAAATAAAGAGAGGTTGTTGTATCAAATGGCTGGGACTATCATATCCCTGGTCTGTATTTGTAAATCATTAGCACTCAGCACTGCTCTCAGGCAGGGGCTGAAAACTCATGAACTATTGCTCGTATCAACTGTACAGAAAAATCCCTGTTGTCACTTGTCTAGTGGAAGAACAAATATGTTATGTTATGCTATGCTACTTTATCTTTTAGTTGGGCCTCAACCATGTGGCAGAATCCTTCGAAGTCAAAACATATTTTCCATTTCCTTGTTTTCACTCCCAAATCTCACTGCATTTAGATGCCCTCACTGAGTGTTGGGATAAGGTAGTTCCATGCTGGCCATGATCAGCTTATGTCTCAGGCATTGCAGAGTTCAGGCTGGCTTTGTGTTTCTTGCGCTGTGTCACTGGCAGGGCAGGAGCCTTTCCCTCTCTCAGCCACTGTTGGTGGTTTCACATGCCAACCAGGGTTTTGTTAGTGCCAGCCTGCAAGTGACCAGTGACCTATAGGACTTCACAGCTATTGTGAAAGTTCCTGGATTAGCTCCTGATGTGCCTTATTAACTAACTCTGGAATTTTGGAGTGGAGGCAAGGTGTGAGAAAGGCTCTCATTGAAGGCCTTATAAAAATGTTCAGGCACAGATGTTAGGGCTTGTGCTTGCTGACAGCAATGGGAATTGTGTTGTGTGCTTTGGAATTCAGTTGCTGTGAAAAAAGTGTTTTGTAGCCCCTGTTTTTGTCATTTCTGGAGCAGAAGTAATCTGCAGAAAGATTGGCGTTGGACTGGGTGTATTTTGTCAGTGGTACCTGGGTGCTTTTCCTTCAGCCCTGGAGTTGAAGGCAGTGTGTTCAAGTGGAGTGATCTGTGGGCATGACCTGAGTTCTGCTCCCACACTTGCTGTGCAACTTTGTGCAAGTCAATTCACCTCTTTTTGCCTCAGTTTCCCCTCCAAAAGAAGATGTCATGGTCCTTGTCTACCTCACGAGGGTGTTGTGAGGACATGAGGGACAAATTCTGCACTCGTGGTGATTCCCCACCTCATGATAAGGGTGCAGGGTAGTAGCTGTAGAATCAGAGAGTTCTGGCCAGAAGATCTGGCCTCTGGCACGGTAGTGTGTGTAGGTTATTTAATAACAGTTTTGTTATTAACACAAATGGTCTTCATAGAACTGGAAAAGACCTTTTTTTTTTTTTTTTTTTTTTTTTACAAATGAGGAAGGTATTTATCCACAAGATGACCAGGTGCTTTTCTGAGCAGAAGACTACTTCAAGAATTATTGACTTTTGTGTCTTTCAGGGTGCTGGGCACCATAAACTCTCCACTGACTGTTGTTCCCAGGTGCCTCCAGTGGTGCTTGCCTGGGTGGGGAACACTGAGCTCGCCTGTCTCAATTCAAAACTTTCCAAAATCAGTTCAGGTCAAAGCTGTAGGATAGACACTTCCCTGTCCCGTTTGCAGAAAGGAATGTTCAGAAAGTCTCTTGGAGGGCAGGTGTTTCCCTCATCCCAGCTAGGGAAGAGCTTCTCTCTGATGCTGTGCTGGTACAAAACAGATGTTTTCATCAGTGGTCACACAGGGTGAGCTATTGATAGGAGTGCCAGGGTGGGGGGAACACAGATATGGGGTAAGAGGTGTATTTGATGTGTCACCTTCCTGTCCTGTTAATAGTAAATATTTCTTTCTGAGACACTTTAATGATTGGTTTGTATTTAATTTAAATGAGTGACTTGCAGAATTAGAACCTGGCAAATAAAAAATTATTAGAACTGTCTTCTCTCTGTCATGGATTGTTTCCTGGTAAACAGAGCGGATGCCTTGTTTCTGCACTAGCTTCCAGCATACCATGGTGTTAATCCAGTAAGATGCAGGTGTTGGACACCATAGAGAATCAGTGCAAAGCAGAAATGTGACTTGAAGTACCATCAGACCTATGTGTCAATGGTTCCTCCTCTTTCCTCAGCTAAGTGGTAACTCCAAATCAGGTGGCAAACCCTACAAGCTGTCTCATTCATTTCAGAGTAAAAGATTAGAAGAATCTAAGAAACACAACTAGTTTTTAAGAACTAATCTTGTACAAACTCTCCAGTGTAACAGGAACAAACAGGCTGTTCCTCAGCATCCAGCAGGCGTGTCGTCCTGTCCCAGTGCCCTGAGTAAATACCCGTGTTATTTACAGTGGGTAATGCAAGGGCAATTGCTTTGTTACTGGAGCTAGGTCATGTCTTCTTGCAGCACTGCAGGATGAGTATCATCATAGATACTTGTCTTGCATGGCATTTATTTCTCTTCTCATCAAAGGGTTTATGCTTTAGATACAAAAGTTGTGATGGTCCTAAGGTGGTGGCATAAAGAAATCCCTTTGTCCCCACTTTAAAACATGCACCACCAGAGCCAAGAGAGGACATGGGAGGCTCTGCAGCGTGGGCTTTGTCAGGACTGGTTACCCAGACACTGAACCAGCTAACAGCTCCTGGTTTGTCCTGTGTGGACGGTGTGATTCCTAGCAGTTCATGGGTATGTCAGCTGGCAGAACAGCAGGCAACACTGCCTGTAAGGAGCAGAGTTAATGCTTCCTTATTTTCTGTTCACTCTGTAGAATCTCCCTGACTTCTCCTTTCTTCTCTTGGAATACCAGGTTGCTAACACTGTTTCTGCAGATGTTGAATGTCTCAAACCTGCAGAATCTGTTCTGCAGGGTTTGTTCCCGCTGGGTCACGGATCTATGAGCAGGCTTGCTGCCACAAAGTACTGGCTGTTTGGGAATGGTTACATTGGTGTGAGGGAGTTCATGAATGACCAAACTACAGGAAAACATACAAAGGGAAGACAAAGGTATTTTCTGCCTGTGTGTTGGATAACTAGATCTGTGAAATAGAGAAGAAAAACCTTTCTGCATTCTCTCTATGATCTAGAACTAGGACCATGTTACACAGGTCACCACTTTGGTGTCATCCACTGAATGCAAGGCAGCAGGTCATTCATTATGGCTGAGTTCTAGCTCGCTTGAACTCAGCCTTTGGTTTATTTAGACTGTTTTCCAGCTCAGATGTGTTACCACTTGAAAGAGCAATAACCAGGTTGTAGCCAAAAAAACATTTGATGACAAAGTGTTGTGATTGGACAGCTGGTGAAAAGCAGCCCAGAAAAATAGTAGATCACTGAATCAGTCCTAGCCACATTCCAGCAGTGACTCCTTCACACACAAGCTCCTCTTCCTCTTTAGCAATGACATATTCTCTACCTTTGTACATACTTAACCCTCTTTTGTTTTCTTAAATGCCTGTGCTAAATATGGAAAGAAGTGGGTAGTAATGAATCCTGAGCTCCTGGATCAAGTGTCAGAGAGTCTTCACAATGCTTTCCCAGTGAGGGTAAATAAACATCTGACTTAAGCCCAGTGCTCAGTCTGGTTCTGTTACTGTGAGGTCTCCAACACTCCTGTGCATTGCACCACAATCCCAGCATCCCCTTAGCAGACACTTTTTCAAGACATTCATCTGGACAGCCATTCAAATTCAGCTTCTACTGTCAAACAGAACACTCAAGGAAGAAAAAAGTGATGAAATGAATACACTGACTTTTGCATGGCCAGTTAATACCTCTGTCTTTTCATGGTGCAGGAGGATCTGCTTCCTCTAGAGGGAAAGTCCAACGAGTTTCTGTCCTGTGTGGAACAGAAGTACAGCCCTCACCTTTGGGGGCACAGAGTAGGAGGCAGGCATGCCATGCTGCTCTGAGGTGGTCAGGGACTGCTTAGGAAGACNGAGAACACAAGGGATTTTCAGACTGTGCCTTAAGACCTTTGGTAGCTCATTAAAATAGAGCTGTCTATACTGACAGAGCTGTAGGTTTTTCTGGAGCACTAAGTCAATAGTTGCCCATTCATTATGGTGTAAATGTGGACTGTAGATTCTGGTCACCAGAAAGAGGTTGTTTCTGCTGTAAAAAGAAAGGTGTTATCCTTCCCCTGTTTACTTACGCACGTGAAATTACCCATTAGCCTTTTTGGGCACACAGATCTTTGGTGAGTTTATAGAAACTGTTTCAGGTCGGAATGTGAACCTCACTGCAGTGTTCATAAAACATTATTTTTGCAGGCAAACCATATTCCTGAGAGAACTGAATGTCCCAGATGCTAGCTTGTTGTAGTTTCAATTGAGAACTGTTCTTTGAGAACAATAACAAGGGTTGGGTCTTGGCAAATATTTTAGCAAGACAGTTGAAGATCAAATTTTCCACCAGAAACAAAGTTAACAAAATCTTTCAATTGAAGAATGATTATTCTGGAGCAGGTGTCTGTTTTACTTCAATATTTTGTCTTGGCTACACAGTAAAAAATCAGAAACACAGGATTTTTTTGTGCATGTCACTAGGAATAGTTATCCTTCAATCAGGGAAAACAGAATTTCGTCTAAAAGGGAGGGGAGTCAGGGGGCAGAGCACAGGACACTTCAGCTCCTCTTTGCACTGGTTAAACG
Organism: Bucco capensis; assembly: GCA_013396975.1. Taxonomy (NCBI): domain Eukaryota; kingdom Metazoa; phylum Chordata; class Aves; order Piciformes; family Bucconidae; genus Bucco; species Bucco capensis. The sequence goes on along the minus strand of VWZO01001392.1, from coordinate 113,512 downwards.
GAGGGACTGCAATATCCAATACCTCAGAAATTGTAATTGTGTGGAGAGTAATAGTTTCACATTTGTCTTAGTTGTAGTGTTCTATATAAAACTGTACATTTTAAAAAAGCTTGTTTTTTCGGTTGCTGGTTTGTTTCTTTCTGGAAGCATGTGTTTTTTAACACATAAAATGACCTAGGAAAAGGAATAAATTGAAAAACCGATGGGGTGTTTTCAATGAGCTAGGAAAATCAGCTAATTAACAGAGATACTATTAGTTGTACAATATGAGCAAGGAACCAAGAGAGCTTGAAGAAACCACCCCAGATAAACTGTGAATTTTATGGCAATTTATTTAAAAATACCTTAATTAAAATTGTAACTCTGCAATGCAGAAAAAAAAGAACGTAATGCAAGTAAGAGGTGAAGATGTGCTGTGTGCTGCTGTGTAATAGTTCATCAGCTCCAGGTTACTTCATGTGGCAGATGTGATTCAAACACTCTGCTGCAGGCCTGGCATCCAAAGGCCGTGGGCCTGGCCTAGCAGAGGTGTATTTAGAGCTGCTCCCTAAGGAACTCAGCTCTTTGCTTGCCTGCATGCTGTATAATTTGACTCTAAGCACTGACAGGTTGGCTAGGATGCAGCTAAAGCCAGGGTTATGTTCTCGCCAAGTATTGATGTAGGCATCTGTGAAGCTGTAACTATTTGTGAAGCACCTTTGAGTGACTGAAAGCTAAAGCTATTTTCATCATGAGTGGGTGAGGCTGTGGGTGAGTGTACAGACTATTGAGAGTTTCACTTGTCAGCAGGAAGGAATCTCACCAATCATAATTTCATTATTGGAGACCACGCATTTTCAGCTCCAGTTTATACCTGAGAGCAGCTAGGCTTGAGCCTGGATCAGTATTTTACACTGGTGTGTATCTTCATGCTGTTATCACTAGCACTGAAGTAGCATCTACAAGCCAAGGCCATTGTTCTCAAGTTCAATGCATATTGCTCCTGGCAGATGGCTGACCTCATATTCAACTGCCTTCCAGATGTCCTAACAATAGAAGATTGATGTAATTTTAATCAATTTATTAAAGAAAAAACAAAATACTTTCTGAGACTTCACATCTAATACTGAATTTGATGACTTTCTAATGGCTGTCTGAAGCTGGAGGAGCACCAGAGTCACCTGAGTTCATATTTCAGTGTCTGCAACAGGCCAGAGTCTTTTTTTTTTACACCGTTTCACCAAATTTACAGCTCCATCAAATGGTGTGTCACAGTCCTCAGATGAATATTGTTCTACCACGGCTGTCATGAGCTTGCTTTCAAAATGCACATTACCTGCCAGTTTCTTGACCTCAAAAAATAGAACTCAGTAAACAGTTAAGCCTTTAATTAAAGATGTTCTGACAGTTGTTTCAGTCACTGATAACTATGTTCTTCTTTCTACTGAATTACAATTATAACATTGGAGTAAAAAAATTGCAGACTTTGTGATGGCTTGTTATAAATATAACATAATACATACTCTGTTCTCTGTTATTTAACCGTATTTGAAGCAGGATCCTCTCTAGCCTGCAGAGTTCTCTCTTGCACTCTATGGGTAGAACCCTTGGTGTCATTATCCATGTCAGTACAAGTTTGCACTCTATGCTAAAGCAGATGGGTAAAGGTAGGAACAAAAGGAGATGTCTTGGGTTCCGAGCACTGGGCATAAAATACTTACCTCTCATTTGATCAGTTTCCAGTCATGAAGCCTTGCTGGGTATTCCTTTCTTTCTGATGCACGTGCCCTACACTGTGGTGTGCTAGATGAACCCCCTGCAACACCTCACCCTCAAGATCCAACAGCACTGCAAACAAGAATTTATCTTCTCCTATGTCTAGTGGATTCTTGGCACCTTCATGTCCCAGCAGTGGCTCCAGCTAATGGCTGTGCCTCTGTGCCGGGTCTGATGATGTTAGATTGTACTTGTTGTACCATTACATGTTCTACAAAGCATTATTATTGCCAGTGCAGTGCTAATTAACATGACTAAAAATACCAGAACCTTACTTAGACCCTGAAAGTTTGACTCAACTGATACTTAAAAGCAGAAAAAAAATTCCAGCTTTCACTAGAGAATGTTCTTAGTTATTATACTATGATCCTGACTTTCAATTTAGTTCCTAGTTTTGATGGCCAAGAATTGATATGTTTGACTTAACTCTGGCAAACCTGCCTAGTAATTTATTCCTGTGACCAATCCTTTTTTGGGATTCTCTCCTCTGAAGTCAGTCTTGGGAGAGAAATCACATTCCAGAATAGCAATGCAGACACGTGGGATCTGTTTGATCTCTGCTTTTAGCCCAAAGTCTGTGTTTACTGGGGAGTGACCTGCTGTGTTTTGATATAGCAATAGTAGTGTTCCACAACCACTAAAACCTCTAAAATAAGCAACTCTATTTTATTAAGGAAAAGTATGCATAAATCATTTTTAGATGTTTTTTGTAACTCAATTCCAGGGGAAAAAAATCCTACTGCATAGGAAAAGGCAGGGTTATAGAGAATTGCTAACTCAGAAGCTGAAAATAGTTCAACAAATGAAAATAGCAAATCACTTGGGGAAAAAAAAACAACCAACAACCGCAGCAGTTTTCAGGTCAGTCTCTGTACAGTGCACTCTTGCTCAGGTGCCTAACAACACAATTGTCCTAGCAGTGACCCTAAGCTAGCTTCACAGTGCTAAACTAACCCGGTTTTTTCCAGCCAGATTCTGAAAATGTGACGCCAGGCAGAGCGGCAGCTTCTGCAATGAATTTCCCTCCTTCGAAGCTGAGCTCCTCTCAGGACGCTGGTGCAAGACTGCATTTGTTTAGTAACTGGTTTCACTCAGATACAAGTGGTTTGGGTTTTTTTAATGAATGAAGAATTACGTACAGAGGTTGACTGAAATCTACTTGGCTCATTGTAAAGTTGATGTGAAAAACAAAACTAAGTCCAAGCTCAAATCTCTGTCAAACATGCAGAAAGGAAAAAAAAAAACAAAAAAATCAAGGCATACTTTATATTTTAGGGTTGGTATCTCCTTTCCGTGCCCTGCTCTGGCAGTGCTCAACAATGGCTTGTCAAGGACTAAGTTACAATAAATGTTCTACAGAAACAAACACATCTGCATACTCTTTCCAGCTGCAGGTATCCTATGCCCTGCTACTCTAAAGCCAACAGGAGGTGTTCTGTTACCTCCAGCGGTGATTGGATGAGGCCCTGGCACTTAGATTCCAAGTCCTGTGTCTTGTCTGTTTCTGTATAACGCTGTTCATTGCTCAGCGGGAGCATTTTCCCCACAGCATTTCCCTCATGGAACTGATGGAACTAATCTTTTAGGAAACTACCAGCATCTGTCTAGGGGATGCTGTATCAGTATCTGGAGACGAAGGCAGAGTGAGGAATCCTGTCATCGGACGTTGGAGCGAAAATTCTCACGAGGAGCTCCCTTTACCACGGTAGAACTGCCGCTCCCGCTCTCCCTGCTCTCTGCTGACACAGCAGACGGCTCTGGAGCCACCGCCGCTCCGGGTGGCCCCAAACACAGGCGGCCGGTAGCGGGCTCCTCCCCCAGGACCCTACGAGCCTCTGCTTTCGTCTGAAGCCAGCCCCGAGACCCTGGCCGTGTCCCCGTCCCGAGACCCTTCCCGCCCGCCGCGAGGATCCGCGGCCCGGCCCGTTGCCCGGTAACCGCCGCCGCCCTCCCAGAGTGCCTCGGTGCTGCTCTCCGCCAGGCTTCCGCCCGCCGCCATCTTGTGCCTGGGCGAGTGGCGCAGCCCCGCGGGCAGCTATGGAGACAGGTGAGGGGTGGCCGCTGCCTCCGGGCCGCTCGCAGAACCGGGCTATTTGTGTGCCTCAAAGCGAGGAAATTGCTTTCAAATCTGTTGTGCGGGTCCAATTCTTACTGCTTTTCTCGTGTATCAGATGATACAGGAAATCGACTTCGGTTCCAGCTGGAGTTAGAGTTTGTGCAATGCCTGGCAAACCCAAATTACCTCAACTGTGAGTACTGAAAAGTGACTGTCAGGATTCTGAAGAATGAATGTAGTTTAATGGTGTTTGCTATTACTGGAAACGTTAAGTGAGAAATACAAGTCTGTCGTTAAAATGTAATGTCAAGTTATCACTATTCCTTTATCTGGGCACAGTTTTACTGATGTTAATAACAATTTCAGGTACTGTGCTTAATTCCTTGCCAATTTTGATGCTATAGGCAAAATTTCCTGTTCAAAAAGCTTTTCCTTGCAGTTGCATGAAAGATAGAGCGTCTAAGGGAGATGAGACTGATTTAGTATGCCTAGGAAATTGACATAAAAAAATATATTTTCCCCATATTATCAAAAGTTGATTATAATGGTAAAATCTTACTAAAGTGCCACTTTGTACAGTTTTGTGAATATGTATTCATCCAGTTTGACAGATTTTTTTCATGCTTCTGTAACTGACAATTCCTTATTTGTCATTTTATTTCAGTTCTTGCACAAAGAGGCTACTTCAAAGACAAAGCTTTTGTAAATTATCTTAAGTATTTACTTTATTGGAAAGAACCTGAATATGCAAAATATTTAAAGTAAGTGTTAAAATCACTTAGGTTCCTGCATTTAAATGATTTGATGTTTACCTTCCCTTATGTACTGTACAGCAGCATGTCTGTATTTGATTTCTGCCTGCAATCTTACCCTTGTCCTCCTGAGTATCCTTACATGCAACATAAATTTTCCCGTTTCCAACAGTCCAGATGTAGCAAGAGTAGACAAAATCATAAAACCTGTCTTTCAGGAGCCACACATGGACTCCTTCTTCTGCAGCCTCTATCTGCACTTTTACCTTTTGTTTAAAATGAGACCGTTGAACATTATGGTACAAAACTATTTCAGTTAGGCCCAGTAAGCACACTTAATTTTAAGAGTAATTTTGCATTGCTGATGCTTATATGGCACAAATGATGACTTTGCATTTTTCTGAGTGTGCAAACGCCTTCCATTTTGGGGAAAACAGTTCTTGGTTATGCTCTGGAAACATATATAGTAGTTATGTATTTGGTTTAATAAAATCTAGCCATTAGAAAAGCTACTGTAAGCAAGCATGTATATGCATTTATAAACTGTTCTTGGACTCCTCGTTTCCTAAGCTAATACTGAAGTTACAGTGTGTGGAATACATAGTCTGAGGTGGTTTGCTACTTGAGTAAAGCACATACACGATAAAACTATGAACTACAGAATTACTGGAGACTCCAGTTTCAGTGGGCATTGTAAAATCCTGTACTGAATGTTTATTTTGAATGCAGGTATCCCCAGTGTCTGCACATGCTGGAGCTGCTCCAGTATGAACACTTCCGCAAGGAGCTGGTGAACGCTCAGTGTGCCAAGTTCATCGACGAGCAGCAGATCCTCCACTGGCAGCACTACTCACGGAAAAGGATGCGCCTGCAGCAAGCACTGGCAGAGCAGCAGCAGCAGAACAACACCTCCGTCAAATGAGAAACGCTTGGAAGAGTGACAATAAGATGTGCTTTGTGTCAGGTGAAATGGTTACCAGAGAGGAATGAACCTTCTGGAGGTTTGGCTCTGGGGGTGTGCGCATTTAATTTTTGATTTATCAAGCGACTGTTGGCTTGGGGTTTTTTCTTTCATGAAATTTTTTAAAGCTAGAAGACTGATACACACCTACTTCTGTAGTTTATTTTGTAGCATGGAAAATTTTGAAAGACCATTACTTGCTGTAGTTACCCAGCCCTCTTGATTTTGAAAACAAAAGTTTTGTTACTTACTAACATTCAAGTATCTAACAAAAAAAGTAGTTCAGGAGTCCGCTGCTCTGAGAGGTGTTTCCCCTGGAGAGTAATGATGTGTCTCAAAGCATGGCTAAGAACTCCCTCACAATACTTTTTACAACTACAGGATGAGCAGAGTTGAAGGGATGATACTGTTCATTGTGGAAACAAAGCCAAGGTATTCCTTGTCATTGCTGCTCACCTGGCAGTCATTCTGGAGGTCTTGCATTGTCTTCCAACCAGCATGTTTTACAGATAGAAATCAGAAATCAGAAGTGTGACAAGACAAGGACTGCAGGAGAGAGAACTAATAATAAACTTTGCAGATACTCAACAGAAGGAAATGGGCTGTAGCTGTGTATTCCATTAAAGTCAGCTTATTTAATCTTGGTTGTCTGATGGTGAACTAGTGGCTGGTCTTAGGCTTCTGTACAGTGCAAGCAGTGAAAGTAATGTGTGTCACAGGAGGTGTAAAGGCAGTGTTAGGGAAGCATTTGCCATTTATTCCTGCGTAGTTTTTAGTGTAAGAACACAGATCTTGGCAGCTGTCAGGGATTCAGTTCTCAGATTTTAGATTGTATTCATGTTGTATTTCATATCCTTGTGGGAGCAGGTGCTGCAGCCACTAACCCTTGGCATCTCATCAGTGACAGCAAGACTATCAGCCTTCAGCTGACAGTACCTAAGACTAAACAGATAAGCCATTAACCATCTTTGGCATTGAAAATGTATCTTAACAGCTTTCAGTACCTATGTGAAGTCAGCTTGAAGAAGAAGAAGGAGGTTTTTCTGTTTTTCCTACTCCCCCCTACCCTTACTCACTTTTAAAGGTGTAACTTAAAAAAAAAAATGTTTGCAAACTCAAGTTTATTTGAAAATGAATTGAAAGATACAGGGTTTTTTGTTGCAAGATTTTAGAGGAAGGTTTGGACCTAGAATTCAATGACATTAACTTCAAACTAGTCTAGATAATGAACCACAGAAGTTCAGAAAAAGGTTAAGGATTTCTTGGAAGGACGCTGCCCTAACTTGAGATTAACTCCTCGTCAATGATTGACCGCTGGATGAGTTAGTCTTCAGTAAACAACATACGCACAAGCTCTGCTTTAAAACATTCCTCTTCAACCAGCTTCTGAGGCTGAAAGAGAAGTTCAGATGCTGTAAGGGCAATTCAGAAACCTGCTCTAGACTAGAGGCAGTTGTATATACTAACATTAGCAGTTGTTTTTCCAGGGAGGGCGTGGAGTGGACCAAGCACAGTAAGCATAATTGAAACATACCTGAGGGCTTTTTGGCCTCAGAAGAAGCATTTCTAAGTAAGTAAATGCTATTAAATAACGTGCACAAGATAAAACCTGAGCTGCAGCCTGTTTGAATCAAGAGCATACTGCACAGAACTTGCTTCACTCCTGTAATCCAGCACAGGGGTTGTTTTAAACTTTGAGGAGCTGCAAGTCAGGAAGCTAACTATATGTTGCTATGAATTTTCTCTACTCCTCAACCACTACATGTTACGTATACATATTTTCTTTACTATGTTTCTTATAGTCATCATTACACAGAAACCAGAGTGGTTCTCTCTTGAGGTAAGGAGCCAAGAAGAGTGCCTGGGTGGAAGCTGAAGAGCTCTTCCCAATTGCTTTTTTTGAACAAGACAGGGTATCAGAAAACATGCATGAAAACAGTCCTAAGCTCCTGCCATCCTGCCAGTTTCTCACCTGAATGCCTGCAGATCAGAACATGGAATAAAATCACTTACTGTTCCATATTTAAGTAGTGTTGGCACTCCTGTTAGTTTCAGAGTCTTCCTGAATTCGTTGTTTGTATCTTTCCAGCTGTTCAGGAAGGAGTTAAAGCACAGTTTGTGGAGTTGCACTTTGAAGTTAGCCTGTTAAAATTCCCTGAAAAGGATGATTCGAAGGTCTTTGCCTCACACCTCCCCAACCCACTTCTCATGCAGATAGCTTACACTGGGGATGCTGTAGCCCTCAAAAAAAAGCTTCATTCCTTGCAGGAAAGAACAGTTGTCAGCTTTTCCCAAAAGGTGAGTTAACCTCCAGTCCATGAATAGCAAAGTTGTACCAGTTGCTGGCATTAAAGCAGTTACTTACTAGGCTCTGTCTCCTACTAGGCAGTAGATGAACACAGACCCCTCAGGCATGTGATGGAGTTCCTTCCTCACAACTGGTTCAGCTAGGGAGTAATTTTAAAAAATCTGTTAGTAGTTCATACTTTGACAGTGCTACAGAATCACATAGATCTACTTTGACCAGCAAGGCTACAGATCGTTTTGTCTGCTTCAGGTACAGAGCTGCATTTTGTTTCATCTCGTTATCCACAAGCTCTGCAGAATTTATTATGTACTCACACTGAACGGACGCATCTTTGAGTAAAGGCCAATTTATACTTTAACAAATAAGAAAAATAATCCTTGTCCCCTGTCAGGATGCAAGGCCATCAGAAGAGCAGTAGGCAGTTGCCATATGTACTCTGGCACACATAACCCAGAACGTTCAGTGCAGTGTTCTCTGAGGAACTGCCTTCATCATCTGCCAGACACTTCCTGGTAGGTCGCTTCTGCCTCTTCACATATAAAGCAGACGTGAATTAACTGATGATAAGACTAACATTTGTTTTCTGGGCTTTGTAGCAGGCCCCGCTGAGCAGACGTTACATTACATTCCGTTCAGTGGACTGTGGCTAACAAAACTGGGAGCAGGCTGGGCCGGGAGGCGGCATGAGGCGAGGGCTCTGCACCAGGACTTCCCGCCTCAGGGGTTCCAAGACGGCCACCCGCAGCCTCTCCAGCTGCCCTTAGGCAAATGGGAGAGAGCAGCGCGTACTCGCGGGCAGGGCACCGCACCCCCAGCCCGCCGCGCAGCCTGCCCGAGAGGGAGGCAGGCAGCACGGGCCCCGCAGGGCTGAGAGCTGCGCCGCTGCCAAGGGCTGTGCCAAGGCTCCGGGAGACGGGCGCTATCCTGCCGCCCCCGCCGAGCTCACGCAGCGGGGAGCGAGGCGTCCCGCCCTCACCGGCGCGCCCGCGGGGCTCACCCGTCACGCAGTCCGGGCACCAGCTCCTGCCCTCGGCATCCTTATCGCCGCAGAAGAGAGCGAAGATGGGCCGGCCGTGGTAGCGCTGCGCTGTCTGCACGAACTCGGGGTACCCGCGGACCTGCTTCTCCTCCCAGCCCATGGCGGCGGCGGGAAGGTCCGGGCTCCGTGTCGGGCACCGTAGTTCAGCGCCTCCCCAGCCGTTTCCCGGCAGCCTCTGCGGCGGCGGTTTCCTGGGGCGTGTTTGAGCAGCGTCCCGGTAAGTCCTAGTGGGGGCTTGGGCTGCCCTTCCTTCCGCCCGCCCGTTCGAGGGGCTGAAGGGCAGCCGGGAGGGGCTGACGGGCGAGGCGGGGAGCGGGCCGCGGGGACACGGCTTGGCCCGCCGGGCTCTGAGCGGAGGCGGCTGGAGGGAGGTCGCACCGCAGCGGAGGACTCCTCGGTCGTGACCAAAAGCTGCAAGCAGGCCACAGCTGGGCGGGCGTCCGGGCTGGAGTTCGGTGAGGCTAGAGGAGAGGGACAGGCAGAGGGAAGGCCTGTGTGTCTGTCGCGATAGAAAGCTTTAACAGCGTCGTGTGTTGGATCCTGCTTATGTCTTAATTCTCAGACACACACTGAAAAATCTGCTCTTAGCCCATGAGTTTTCACACTTGAAGCCTTCCAGATCGCCTTCCCATCCCACTGGGAGAGAGTGAGTGAATGTCTGTGTGCTTAGCTGCCTACTGTGATTAAACTGTAAGGTAAGCACGTCGCTTTTGCTTCACATCCTTCTCTGTGAACAATTTTAGGTAAGAGCATGCCCTCGAGCATTTACCTTTGACAGTAACGTTTTTGTAAGACCCTTGTGCTGCCTGGAGCACTGCCTCAGGGTATCTTGATAATTTTCTTAGCGTTGCAGTGTACTATTTCCCTTTTAGATAAGTGGTATCTATAGAAGTTCAGTGGCAGTGTTCCTGTAGTTTATGGTGTAAGTCTGACAGTCTGTAGTGGTGCTCCTCGGCTCTCCCTGGGGATGTGTAGTAAATTTTGCCTTAAATGGCAGGATTGCATTCTCCGTTTTGTGTACCACCTGTATGAGTACACATGCTATGTTTTCCATTTCTGGTTGCCCCCTCAGCTTGGTTCCCTGTCTGTTACTCACATCAGGCCTGAGACTGTTTCTGAGAGGCAGAAATAATGTATGGTTCTTCTTATGTTCATAGTGGTAACTGTAAGCAAAGGACAAATAACTGAATTTTCAAGTCAATGCCATGGGACCAAGCAAGGCAACTACGTCTGATGCTATGTCTGTGTTCACTCCCCAGCTCTACGTGAATGAAGCAAAGGCTCTACAGACGCAGGTATTATTTGACTTCTGCAGTGATGTTGAATTGTTTTTCATTTGTTATCATTACAAAAAGGTGACTGTGACCCACTTCTTGAGACAGTCCACTAGCGAGTGTCAGTTCATGCTTGCTTTCATGGTGCTGTCATACATAACCTTGACACTGTCCTTTTGTAAGTGTATAGGTCAGAAACTGCATCTGTAAATAGTGTTTACCTTGTAGTTTAATCACAGTGGGCAGCTAAGTACACAGACATTCACTCACTCTCTCCCAGTGGGATGGGAGGAGATTTGGAAGGGTACAAGTGTGAAAACTCATGGGCTGAGTGCAGATTTTTCAGTGTGTGTACCCTCCCTAAAGAGCCCACCTTATGATGCAGCTAAGTGCCAGATGATCAAAATGCTTAATTCTTCTGTTCTTCTATTATAAGATAGAAGGGGAGAAACTTTTTAGCTGATGAGATTGTAATAGGACAAGGGGGAATGGTTATAAGCTGAAGGAGGGGGAAATTTAGATTGGAGATTAGAAGGAAGTTCTTTACCTGGAGGGTGGTTAGGCACTGGCACAGGTTGCCCAGAGAGGTTGTGGATGCTCCATCCCTGGCAGTGTTCAAGGCCAGGCTGGATGTGGCCCTGGGCAACCTGGTCTAGTGATTGGCATCCCTGCCCATGGCAGGGGGGTTAGAACTAGATGACTCCAAGGTCCCTCCCAACCTGGGCCATTCTATGATTCTACCATGAGTGCCACCATGACAGAATGCATTCTAGTTGTGAGAGAAGATCTATTTTCCTTACTGTTACACACTAGAGGTACATCACCTGTCTGAAATGTTCTGTTTAACCTCAGCTTTTTTTTCCCCCCACACTTTGGAACAGCTGCAGTTCAATAGAAATGTTCCTGCCCTTCCAGAGAACTTGGCTCTCAGATTCTCTAACCCCTATCCAATTATATTAGAAAAACTGAAGGCATCTAATGATCAGAAAAATCTAGCTGGGAGTAAAGACACCAGCATGAGAAGCTCTGGCATGTTTTCAGTGGTGTCGGAAGAGAGGCTAAAATTGGCTATTCAGCTAGCCAAAAGGGACATAAAACGAAGACATTTTAAAGAGCAAGTCAAACAGCAAGTGTTTGGAGATGCTGCCAATAAGCCACTGTTAACACAGAGTTCACAGCAGCAGAAAACAGAAGTATTTGAAAGTCCAGAAAATAAAAATGTTTTGAAGTCTCAAACTCACTTGAAGTATCAGCAGAAACTTGGTCAGCCTTCCAGAGTGGAGACTACCACCTCTGGTGCTAAAGTCTATCTCTACACAGCAAATGAGGGAAAGCTATTTTCAGCTGGTTTGGGCTCTCCACCTACCCGTGACACAGAAGTGAAACCTAAGACAAATGTGAACAAACAACAGGATAAAAATATGCAGGAAGCCCGACGACTGCAAAAGGAATTGAGGAGCTATGTCCAGAAAATTGAAGAACTGACTAAAAAAGGTGTAAGACTGAACAATAATTATTTTATATTAATAGTCAGCAGTTTGTTAGTTTTTCTTCCCGTTTTTTGGGTTGGATTAGAATCCATATTTGGTTCTGGGTTTTTGAGAACCATCTTCTTTTTGGAAAGTAGATCAAAGCTGGAACGGCTGGGCAGCTGGAGCAATAGCAGGGTTTAGTATCTCTGTGGTGAGTTCCAATCCAGCCTGCGTGATAGGAGATTAGTGGTAGGCTATTTAACGTTGTGGGTAAAAAAATCCTGGTGTCCTGTAGGCCTATTGGCTAGATACTCAGATTGCAAAATAACCTGGTTCCTAATTAACCATCTTCTTATCAGTGATGAGAAAGGGGGCAACAGCTGGTAGAATTTCAGAAGCCAATCTCACCTGATCTATGGCTGTGCATAATTAACAAAGCAGGATTAATGTGCTTGCTTACACTGTATTGAGAGCTAATCTAGGTGCTTTTGCTCATTTCCCGCTTGGTGAGACAGGGGAGAGAACACAAGAATTAAAAACAAGAAAACTTGAAGATTGAGATAAAGGTAGTTTATTAAACTATCTTTTATGTATGATGCTGTGTGTATTGGTTCTGCATGAAAGAGGCTTATTGCTAAATTATGTTTGTTGTTAAGGCATACTTGGGATTTTCACAGGTTAAGTTAAGACATAAAACTTTGTTTCATGCGTTTTAGGGAGAGAGAGAGAAATTTTAGATCCTGATAAAGAACAAGAAGTTTGCACTAGGAGACAGAAACAAGCTGCACGGTCAGCTCGGATGCTCTATGTACTCCAGCAGCAGGTAGGAACCAGCATTTGAGGTTGGGATGTGTGGTAGCTAGTTTATTGTGATGGATTTGGCAGAAATTAAATGAAACAAGAGAAATGTGATCAGGCTATCTCTGAACTTCCATTGCAGTCTAGTTTGGATCTGAGCGATGTGATCTCTTGACTGGACAGAGATGAGCATCACTGTTTGAAAATTTGGGTTTTCACTGAGATGTTACAGTGCAGATTAATTGTTAATTTATAGGCATGGGGCTAATTCTGACTGACTTTCCCCTCTCCCCTCCTTTTTTTGATAAACAGGTAAAAGAAATTCAGGATGATTTAGAGAAACTGAGTCTTCATAAAATCAAACATGCTAAAAAGGTAAGATGCAATTATCCTTCAGGCTGTAACTTATTGACAGAAGGTTTTGTAGCTAATTGAGTTTGATTATTTAGGGTATACCTGAGCCCTTTCCAGAAGGAAGGTTTTCTTTGTATCTTGCACCTTTTGTCTCATTCTCACAGAGTTGTGTATCACTTGGTCTGATACTGCCTTTGCTGCTACCTTCTTCTCCTCAGTTCTTACCTGTCTACAGTAAAATGAAGAGGAAAGCTGCTGGTTTTCTGCTTTTATGTGGCTTCCAAGTCCTTTTTCATTTGCTTCCTTTTCTGAATAACACTGTGTTCTACTCTTGACTGCTTGCTTTAACTTCCAGTTGATGTCACTTGGTCTTGCCAGCCTCCTTTCTGATTTTCTTCTCTGCTTAGAGATCATGCCTACTGTTTGCCCAATATTGTCCTGTTCTCTTGCACTTCTCCATCACTTGTATTTTATTCTGTAACAAAAACTTGAGGATGAAGAATGTTTTTGTTTGTGCAGTTGCTGCACATTAGGGTCAATCCCATGACTATATTGCTCTGCTGGCATAGGTAGTAGAAACATCAGAATATGTTGTAACCAGGCTATTTTATCTGAAGCTAACATGATACTTAACATGAGTACTGTTGTGTTCCTTTAGTAGGTTACTTAAATTTTGTTTCGTTTTCTCTCACAAATAGCCTCATTAGCCCAAGCCTGAATGTTTCTCTGTGAAATTTTGGCAGCAATTCTTTGAATAGTATCAGTACTGATAGAAACCATGGCTGTTAAAGCATTTATTTTTCATCTTTCCAGTCTCAAGCAGTATCCAGATTGGCAGCAGCACACAGAGGAGCTGTACGAGCCTTGCAGGCATTTGCCAATCACTTCACAGATCAAACAGAGCAGATTCCTGCCCACTACAAGGAGCTGGGCAGCCTCATTCGACAGCTCTCTCTCTGCTCTGCCAAGCTAGAAGGGGATTCTTCTGTTTTGGACATCATCATAGATATTCTGCTGCAAGTTGAGGTAGGAAAAACCACTTTGTTCTTGCCAAGGCATTCATGAAATGGCAGAATATCTTACTGTTGGGTTGAATTTTTTTAAAAGCCATATTCTATGATGTGTAAATATGTTTTTAGTATTCCTAAATAATGATGATATAAAATATCGTTGCACCCTCAATGTGGAAGCTACCTGCTGCTGTTCTTGTTGATGCTGTTCATGTCTTTATTGGCTCTCCTGGTAGAAGGAGGACTGGCAGTGATAATGGTAACAAAGCACCAGTTGTGATTTGTTTGCCATTTTCAGGACTGAAGGATTTGTATTTTGTGCACTGGTGTCAGTTAGGTGTTCCTTGTTTTGCAATGCATGCTTTAGTCATCAGGGTTAGTCATGAGCAGCTGAGCCTCACATATGGTGGTGGGTGCAGAATTGTCCAGGCAGAAGACAAAGTTGTGGTTGCAAGAGTTTTTTTTAAGCTGTATGCCCTTCATATGGCCTTTGTTAGTGATACTTGATGTCTTAAAATATGTTCTTGGTTGATTCACTTTTCCTGCTGGAGTTCCTACCTACAAGATTATTTTAGTAAGAACCTATGTAACTTGAATTATTCTGAAACTAGTAATTAATTTGAATAAAAGCAACTGACTCAATATCCATAAGGTATTTTATTTTCCTTATAATTCTAACTGTATGAGCTGTGGGGTTTTTTTTACTACCCTGAACTGCTTATGAGAACAGTAACAGTGCTAACTGCGTGGGAAGAGGAAAGGAGGCAGAACTGTTCAAGTCTGGACATCATTGGAAGAAGTGTCTGTCTATCTTACAGTCATGTGGGCTCTTTGTTTTTTGTCTATAGCCTCTGTTTCCCTTTCTTTTTAAACATGCTATAAGCAGGTAATTTGCTGTAGTCAATTCTACATACAGAAATTGCAAGCCTTTTCTGTAAGATTGAAGTTAATAATATGAAACCTTCTACATGAACAAGCTATCAGGAGTAATCACTGCCACAAAAACCAAACACCACCAAAAAAAATGCCAGCTCCTTAGAATCTCCTGAGTCTGCTTCTCATTATTACATTGAGTTACTGAGAGAGTAATAAAATTCTAAATGTTTGCTGCAGGATCTGGAGTCACTGCTGGAAAAGACAAAACCACCAAAAAAAGTGAAGAAATGTATGTTAGCATCTCAGGGCAAATCTCTAAGGAACACTGAGGCACTTCCAGCCAGAAAGCAGCTTACATCTGCAAAAGGAGAAAACAAAGCTGTCATCTTAAAGGGACAACATGGGCAAGAACCTAGAAAACCTCCAGGTTCCATATTGTTCTTTTACTTTGTATGTTAAAGAAAGCAGGCTTTATTTTTTCTCAAAATGTTGTGAGAAAAATTTAGCACCTGAGGTATTTTGACACCTCATGAAAGCTTATGACATTATTATGTAATCTATATTAATTGTTATTCTTTACGTGTCTTTTTCATGCCTCAATGTTTTTCAGTAGAATAGTGAGTATGCCTTCCTACCTTTGGGTAAGGGAGAGAAGAACTCTGTGAAATGAATTAATCTCTGCCAGTCCAAAGGGACAGGATGTTGACAAGCAACCATTTAATGGCGCTCACCTGTCTTGCTGTCTAAAAAAGAATGTTCTGTATCACTGCCTAGACCTCATACAGCAATTGCTATCAGAAGGCTACCAAATTACTACCAAAACCCCAAAATGTCCTGTTCAATGAAACCGTGTAAGAAAAGACAATTTATTTAATACTTGTCAGAAAATGTAAAGGTTTGGGGTTTTTTATGGTTTGGGATTTTTTTCTTTCAACTATGGTAGAGCTTAAAAATTCATTATTAGGTATGCATAGCATAACAGAAGTATCAAATGTAGAAATAAAGGTGATTTTTTCAACTTAGAGTTGAAAGTTTATTTATGATTTTTGATAGGGATAAGCACTGACATGTTGCAAATATTTCAGCAGTTCAGAAGGCAAACAGCTGTGCTCATACATTGCACAAAACATTCCAAGAAGAAAATGACCACCCTAGCCCACAGAACAGTGCCACTTTGCAAGGAACCATAGATGCACTGGTGAGTGCTGGAGCTGTAAGAAAGGATCCCATCCCTGAAAGAGGCCCTCTGAAGAAGAAAGGTGTATTATTAGCTGCAAAATCACAGGTATGGAAGTGATAAACGAATTTATCCTCTGGGCTTTGTTATATAATGAAAGATAATGTCAGGCTTTTCATTTCCTCACAATTTTTTTATTCTGAGCTAGGAGGCATAGGGGAATAAACTGTGTCATCTGCCTACATGATTTCTAGTGGTTATGGCTGTGGCATTAAGGCAAAAAAATGGAATCTGTTTGCAAGAATAGTAGCTGCAGGATTATGCACATGCTCTGTTCAGGCACCGCTGTACTCCTCCACACACATCAGCTGTGCAGCAGAGCCAGCAGGCATGACTGCAACAAATTCTGAAGCAGAATGCAAAATCCTTTAAAGATCAGTAACTGGGCTAAATGACTCTAGTGTCACTGTGTTCATTTTAAGGGAATGCCAAAATCTCTGAGAACAAGAGAGGTCCAGCCTCGAGGGAAGCGTGCCCGGTTTCTAGAGAAAACTCTAGCTTTCCAGCTGAAGGAGAACAAACGACCTGTTGAGGAGAGCAGAGCAGCCTGCATGCCTCCAAAGCCTCCACCTCCTCCTGTCTCACCCAAACGGTGCGTTCAGGCTCTGCTGGAACCTGTCTTGCTTGCTTTCCTCTGGAGGTTCTGCATTGGTAGAGAGGATGGATTTGGCCTGACTGTCAAACCAGCTTTGGGATTGCTGTTTGTGGCACTTGAATTAGGAGATCCAACTGCTGATCCAGCTCCTGGATCTGTCCTAGGCAGTGTCTGTGGTAAGATGAGGAGCTTGTCTCTCTGGGCAGTGTTTGTGGATAGCTATGAAGTTGCCCGTTTGGCAGTAGCAGAAACATAATTGAAGAACTCTGGTTCTGAACAGAACTTCCTGGCTAATATGATGTTAAAGTCTGTATTCATTTTCTCTCTAAAGTTTTTTGCAGTTTCTCTAAGCTAATGCTCATGACTTCATTCTTCAGTTGTTAGAATGTGCATTCTGTAACCCTCTGTTACTGTTTTGTTTTTGAAGACTAGCATGGCTTGAAGGAGAAGATTCTAACTAACCTTAGCAGAGAAGAAATGGAACAAGTGCAGAAGTTTACGATAGTGACTGACTCTCTCTGAAAACCTGATAAATGGTGTCAGATCTGATAGAGTCTTCTCACTCCCACCAGTCTCCCAGAAAGTACATTTATGTGTCTGGGTTTTTTAAAATTATTGTTGTCATATCAAGTTTCAGACTGGCATTGTCATTTGTTCTTTTTTGTGTAGGTCACAAATTGCTTCCCCAACCCAGGATGCAGACAAAGCTGAGAAGGCAGTACAGGAGCACGTAGAACCTCTGCTGGACAGGACACAGGTAGTCATATTTATGTGATCAGCACAGTTTTGAAGAGTGTTTTTCTGTTTCAGTATGTGGGCCTTGAAATGTTGTAATGAAGTTTGGCAAAGCTCATGGGTTCTTTTTGTTTTGATTTTTGTTAGCTTCTTGTTAAGTAGATGCATTTTTAACTTGCTTTTAAATGAGCATAACAGTTTCACACTGAAGATGACTGGACTTGGTAAGATTATTTTAATAATTCTTATAATGCCATAGTTCAAATGTATTTAGTCATTAAGTAATGACTAATAATGCAGAGAGCTTGATTATCATGAGAGGATTTGTTTTATTTAGAAGCAGACTCTCATCTGAATGATTCTTCATTTATAAACCACCTTTAAAGTCATGCAGCTATATGTCATAAAGTAAAGCTGTTTGACATTTAAGATGAATTTTCATTTAGCAGAATGCATATGGAAAAGCAGTACTGATTTCCCATCTTACATAAACCACATCTTTAAAGTAGTGTCATGGCATGGGCTCTGTGCCTTCTGAAGTATTGTTTTGTAACCATATACAACATGAAACCCTGAGAAAGCTCTCTTTAACATCATCTCTTTTGTATATATTTTGCTTGATGTGCATGTCTGTCCTGGTTTGACCAGAAGCTAGGGTCAAAAGAACAATCTTTTTGAGAGGACTTCTCAGAATGCCCCCTCTCCCCCTTATATTGGGGACCGCAAAACTGAAATAAGAACACCAGGCACGCAGACAGTGAATCTCTAAGAATAGCTTTATCTAAATCTAAATGATACAACAGTATGAAAGAGATAAACAATAAAGAAAAATAAGGTGGTCAGTTAAAAGATGGATTCGGCCCTTTCTCCCTACCATAAACCATCAATGCCTGTCCTGCCGGCAAAAAGGCAGCAGGCTTCCAATTAATTACCTCCTTCCCCTTCCAAGTAATCACCTCCCCCCCTTACTTTCACCCCGGGATGGGAGTTGTACAAATACCAGAGGAATTTCAAGAATGCCAGAGGCCCCCCCTTTTCTCTAAAAGGGGGGGGGGAACGGGGCGAAAAGGCAGACTTCCAAACGCACAGCCAATCTGAGAGAAAGCAGGAAGAGGAAGAGAGAACTCCTCTTATATACACAAAAATACATCATCCCTCCGCGCAGTCCGTGATTTGCTGCCGACTGTCTCTCTTGAATGATGTCTCAGGGTTACAGCCCTTTACCCCCCCGTCCAGAGACACCGCGATGATGGTTTACATCTGCATGACTTTAAATGTGGTTTATAAGTGTTATAAAGTGTTCATATTAAATAATACAAGTAGATGAAAAGTGATATCATTTCATGGCTAATTGGTATAATCATGAAGCCTGCAGCTGTGGCCAGGATCCTGTGTATTTACTGGATAGCACCATAATTGCCATTACTGCCAGCTGCTGTGAGACTGCTCTTGTGCAGTGAGTTCAGTGTGTGTGGAGTGTTCTGTAAGATGAGAGCCTTCACTGTCCTGGATTCCTGTGAGATCTCTGAATTTGTGACAGTTTCATCTTCATTTTGGGACCCTAGTTGTGTAGCAGTTTTTTCCATATTCATTGATTTTATTGGTAGGAATGTACTCAGCTGTTTTGGTTGATTTGGCTTGTTGTGCCAGTGGAAGGAAAACAGGAATTCATTTGGATTTTCATTGAAGGGGAAAGTTGAAATGACAACTGGATTATTTCCATGAGCTACTGTAAGAAATGTCTGATTTGTAAGCATTCTTTCCCCAGTTTGGTTTTGGGTTTCTGAATTTTTCTTTCTTGCTTGCATTGGCTGTGTGGGGTTTGGGGATTTGGTGGTTTGTTGTTTGTTTGTTGGGTGTTTAATTTTGCTTTGTTTTTTAAATAGCAGGTAGCAGCAAATGCAGATGTTCTCAGTGAAAAGCTATTGGATGATCTTTTGGGAGATACTGTTGAGGAACTGTGGAGTATGGAGCAGCATGAGGGACTCCAGGCCAAGGCTTGGCCTGTGACTGCTCACAGTCTGGAGTCACTGTTGCAAAGAATGGAAGAGATTGAAGTAAGATTTTTCTCTCTCATTAGCAGTAATTTCTTGTTTGCTGTCCATAAACTTTAAAATCTCTAAGTATCTCCATCCTTTAAATGAAGCAAGATCTGACTAGATCAGTGTATGAAATAGAAGATTTGGAAGGAGTTTGAGCTTCCAGCAAAACATAGTGTAAGGACAGAAGAAGATTTTCCCTAATGGTTTTATTGCTAGTTTTAGTTGATAGACTTGAGTTTGCTTCCCACCTCGGGACTTTGTGGCTTAGGTCATCATATGTGAATGGGAGAATGAGTGTTGCAATTATGTTAATTGTCTTGCAGGTTGGAAAGTATTTCAATATTTATCATTTTCCCCCTTTTTTTCTTTTTCCTAGTATTCTGAGCTTCTCTAGGAAATATGCTTTGGCAATCCAAAGTATTTCACAGGGCAATATGAGGAAGTCAGACAAATACATAGTTATTTGTTTCCTTATATGTCCATCTATGTAAATATTCATGAGGCTGTAGTTGTCCTGACCTAAACCTTCTCTGTGTTACGGTAACCAGGCAAAATAAGCCTACCTTGACAAAGGAGGGATAACTGGTACAGTGGAACTGCTAAGGATGTGTTGATTGATTAATTTTGTGTGTTGAAAATCAGAGATACCAGGAGGCAGTACGCAGGAGATTCACCCAGATCGTGTACGGTGACTTGGAGTTTTGGGCCCAGGAACACAAAATGGGCAAGTGACTTTTTAATGGAACTTGTTTTTCCTGTAATGTGTATCTTTAAATTCACATGGTTTTGAAATCAAAGTCACTGGATTATGTGTGATCAAATAGCATCATCCAGACACTTTTTTTTAACTATAGGTTCTCCTTTCACTGTTTCTAAAATGACTATTTCAAAGGAGAAAGATCTCTTCTGAGAACAGGCTGCCATTTCCCACCTGCCTTTATTGGGGCACATCACACACTGACTTCAGTGGAAGTATGTTGCTTCACACCGTTTGGAAAATCTTACAATAAGACTTCTGAAGACTTAGCCAAAATCTTGTTGGATTTTTTTTCCATGTCTTGGATCTACTGCCAAGCTTAATAGACTACACTAGCTTTAGAGTGGTATTTTCTGTGTTTTCTCTAGAAGTATCCACTGACACAACAAACTGTTTATACTAAAGGTAGGATTTCTAAGATGCTCTGCTTTAGTACACTGAGCTCTTGGAAATCCTATATTGAATTTAATTTCAGGAGCCTGTCACCTTCAATACTTTACTTCTCTGAAGGGCTTCCCCTTAAAAGAACCAAAAGTCTTGGTGAGGACTTAACTGCATCAAATGTAGTTTTTCTTTAAAAACCCCTCACATTTTAAATGTTAATTTCTTCCTTCTAGAACAACAAATGGTACCAATACCTAACAGACCTACATCTCCTCACCCAATTCAGCTAACCAGATTAACTGGACAAACAGAGCCAGAAATGGACACTGTATTTGAAAAACTTTTGGATGGCAAGTAAGTAGAATATTCAGCCCTACACTAAACTGTGGTGCATATTTGACCTGTGTGTTTTCCTTATAACATTTTCATTAAATAAAATAATGGTTACTGTTTCAAGAAATTTTCTGATCCTTCAAAAAGATACTTGAAAATCTAGTTCTGGCTCAATGTCTGTTTTGTGTTTCCAGTGATATTGATGAAAACAAAGAAGCAGAGGAGAAATTGCAGGCTGGAAATGAGATTCTGCAGCCCTTGACTCGGAATTCTCTGCACAGAGAGTGCTGTGTGTTTCTCTCTGTGCCAAAGCATATGCTGCAGAGCATCCTGGAATATAGCAGCAGATACAAGCATCACTTACAGCTTACTGCCCATGAGGTGGTAGGCAGCTTCAATCCATGGCAGATTGCAGAGAGGTATATGAAGTATCTTTGTGGGTTTTTTAGGTGAAGGTGTCAGCTGGTGAACAGGTTTTTCTGTCCTTATTCAGGAAAGGAGTGGGGAAGGGGGCATTTAAATTCCAGACTAGCAGCCAGAAGGTGTCAGCTGTTGGGAGTGTTTCCTTGCTGGTGCTTGGTGCAGTCCGATCTCAGCCCACTCGCCTGGCTTATTCTTGCCAGCAGAGGGCATTGTGAATAGTCGTAAGTAAAATAGAAACACTCCCATACTGGGCTCAAAAGCTCTTAGAAAGACTAAATTTATGATGTTTTAGAATATGTGCAAAGCTGAAGAGACTTTTCAAGAGACCAGTAAACAACTGTGTTCTTGCACTAAAGTAGTTTTCCCTTCTGTAACATCTGCTGTGATCCAGAAATCACTGAATATTGACATTTCTCATCTTGCTGATGCCTAAAATTCTGGAAAATAGGTACTTGGCACAAAGTTAATGGAGAAAGATAAAGTTACCTTTAATTGGAATTCCACACCTTTGAGAACTTGTACATGGACACACCCATCTAAGGGGTTTATCCCCTTTTTATACCCCTCTAGCAATTAACATATAGGATATCGATAGCCAACCCTGGGCACAGATTTCTCTTACACCTCACCCCTAGTGGTCTTCGATCTGCCCTGTGGAGAGGGTCCAAGGGGTCCTTGGTCCTCTTCCTGTGTTTGGTCTTCAAGCTATTGCTAGGTGCCTCTCACAGCATCATGCCCTTGGTGAGGCCTGAGAAAGTCCGAGAGAGTGCTCTAAGAATGTACCCAGGGTACTCTATTATGCAAAGAGTCCTGGAAGTTTACACAGTCCTAAAATTTCTAACAATCTACAAAACATACTAAATCTTCAGGCATCATTGTTTTTCATTAAACTTTACTGCTGTCAGTAAGGCCTGAATCAGTGGCAGCTACAGGCAGTGAGAAGCTTCCCATTTGCTTCAAGAGCTTTTGTGTGAGCACCATAGTATTTTAACTCTTACACCCAAAGCAGGGCTAGTGTCTAAGGGTTTGAAAAAAGGAAGCAACTGAGATTTCTCAACAGTTTAAAGCATGAAGTATCCTCTGCCATGAGTCAGACTAAGGAAAGAATTTCTGATATCTTTTACAACACATATCCGAACACATTCAGATCTTTTCTTGGGCTAAGTAGTAGAAAGAATGAAAAAGCATGAGTATTTGCGTTTGAAAATCAGAGCATTGTTATCAATGGAATGAATGAATGGAATTTGCAATGTCACTTTCTGAACCTTTTCTTTTTTTCCCTCCCTCTCCCTTAGTCTGGCTGAGCAGCTAACAGAAGAAGCCCTATGTGATGTGGCAGCAGAGCTGCAGGATGTGTGTGAGGATTATGCAGAAGCTGTGTTCACATCAGAGTTTTTGCAGCCAGCACAGTAAATGCTTTACTGTCTGGCGCATTATCAAGCACAGCCTCAACCTAACAGGCTTATCAGATTGTCTCACTTCTCATGGTGGTTTCTTTAAAGTCTTTGAGATTCTGTTCACCAGAGGAATGAAGTCCATCAAGGATTCACCTCGGGAGTTTGCAAAACATTTTCATGATGTTTCCTTTTCAGACTTCAATATACTGCATTGATCAGGACTTTTGCTTTAAGCCAGTGTTTCAATAGATTGAAGTAAACTGTTACAGGTAAAGTTTATATATTTGGCTATGAATACTGATCCATTTGTACACATGTATTACTTCGTTTTGCCATGTGATTTTCTTACTAGAAAAACATACTAGGAGGATGACTTGGCTCAAGCAGTGTCACAGACTTAGCTCTACTCTGCCACAATTTTCTGCTTTAAAATTGAGAGAATCCGACTTACCTACCTCATAAGGAAGCTGTGAGTTTTATTCTTCTCAGTAAAATGTATTGAATATATCTGATAGTTGTGGTGGAAGAATAAAGCATTATTGACCTTCTAGGATTAGTTCTTTTGGGCTTGTGGCTATCCAAAGGAAGCATTCTTAATGGCACAGCATTAAGTAGAGGTAATCATTTAGTATTGGTTGTGCTCATAGGCCAACAGCTGCTTGAAATCTTGAAGTCAGCTTCTGAATCTCATACCTCTTCTGTTCACTAGTACAGTAAGGGCAGGCAAATGAGACCTTTCAGGGGAAGCACATAATGGAGCTCTTCCTCTTCTGTTTTTCTTAAACTAATCTAATCTATTATTTTATCAGCATTTACTGATTCAGTCCCACACTCTTTACTATTAAGAATCCTGTTGAAATCAACAAAATAAATCAACAATTGTCATTTCTGCAATATTGAACTAACTTGTTCAAGTAATCAACGTGCTAGTTTAGGTTATGTCTGGGATGGGCAATGAGCAATAGTTACTTATGGTAGTATTCTAGGGGAAATGCAAATTTAACCCTTGAAGTAACCAGTCTGTTTTCTTTGACAAGTTACTTTTCTCAAGTACTGTTCCACATTTGACAAAATCACTTCAAATCTACAAATATTTTTATTTCCTATAATTAGAATGTACATTTTAAAAATAGTTTTGTTTTCATTGAAGCCTGGTTTACTGTTTTGTCTTGAAACTTACCCCAAATGTAATGAGGTAAATGTTACTGCTGATGTGTGATTTCTGTAGTTTAAAACACTGTCTTTTTTTATTTGAGATTATCTAGAGATAATGCTGTTTTAAGTCCCTAAAATTAAAGCCTTAGTGTCTCTATGTATGTTCATGTATGCTTGTGAAACTATTTCCAAGATATTTTTTAATAAACAACACTTGTTTCTTAGGACTGAACATAGTTTTAATTTAAGATAACTTCCGTGTGAGCCACTTTGGAATAGTCAGCACCCAACAGGCAAGGAAGTTCCTGGCAGTGTCCCGAGAGTCAAACTCCCACATGCCTCACAGTAATGTGGTCATCTGTCCAGGTAAACCTACCTCATCTCTTCAGTCCCCAGGTGCTGTGGGTGGTGTCCTCTCCTGTGTTTACCTGCCACACTGTGTGGGGTTAGTTTCTGTGTGGGCAGATTCTTTTAAAATAGCTGAAGTGCAATGAAAGAGGGCAGGGGGTGGAAACTGCAGTCAGCTTGGCAAGGGAAGCCAGTGCCTCATTAGTCTGTCCTACCTGCTGATGGCTGAAAGGAAAACTAGTTGTTTCTGGTAACATGTCTTAACTCTTTTAGGCTGATTTGTTTTTCATATTTTTGTTCATTAGATCTTGATTTGTATTGATAGGAGAGATTTACTTCCAGCTCTTCAAGAGCCTTTGAAGTTTGCTCTCTGGTTGAAATGAAAGCAGTGCTCCTCAGCTACAGTTACAGCAGTCTGAATTCTTATTCTGTAATGCACTTGTTTTAGCAAGTGGTTGTCAGTGAAGTTGTCTTGATCAAACAAATGTAGAGCAAGAGAACAATCAGTGTTGATGAAGTCATAGGCAGAAAATGCTGGTTTTTTTGAAATTAAACTGCTGTTCTTCTGCTCCCACCCCTTGTGACTTCAGGGCAGTTTTTCTCAGTCTTCTAATGAGCAGAACAGAAGTTTGAGACATCTTGCTTGCATCTGCCTGATACAGATTAAGCAATCCCAAATTTCTGCAGACTCTAACCTTTCTTGTGAACCTGAGTCTCATTTATTTATTGCACTGATTTAATTTTTTGTTTGACTAATCTTTTCCTTCTGGGAGTCAAACATGATGAGAATAGCTATGTTGTGATGGTTCATGTCTGGAGAGTTGGTTTTTAGTTGTTCCAGTGAATTCTTGGTAGAGACAAGCTTGTGCAATTTCAGTTGGAGTTTAGAGCTCAGCAATTGTCAGGATTTGGCCCTTAGTTTGGGGCAATCTGCAAAGAACCTGGTCTTCATATTGTAAATTCAGCTGACTACACCAGTGCAGGCAGCTGAATGAAAGCTAGTTCACTGTTAAGGTGAACACTGCCAAAGTTGGTAAATGTGGCTGAAACTCAAATGAAAGGTTAGGCTCTCCATGGATTTGTCTGTTACCTTTCAACTGGGAAATGAAGCTTGTTCTAAATGTAAAACCAAGAAGAGTCAAGTGTCTCTTCACTGTAACCTCTCTGCCAGGTTGAGTCTTCCTCAAAATATCTGTCCATGAATGTCTGCTTAGAGCACCTGGCTTCTGCCAAAAGGTGGGATGAATTGGGTTGTAGCAAGGGAGAAGTATCTGCAGCCCAGTAACGTTCTTTGAAAACTCACTGGATATTGTAGCTCCAGGAAGCAGGATGAGCAGCTTGCCCTAGCTGAGATTGGTCTGTGACTGAGAACACCAGTGGAAATTAAGGTTGGTGTGTCTGTGCAAACAGCTGCTGCACTGCAGAAGCAGGAATGCTCCACAGAGGCTTCTAAAAATCTCTCTCTCCCCTCAGTATTTCAGTTAGGAAACAGATGGCTAAAAATAGCCTACTGTCTGAAGCACCCAGAGAGCTCTGCTGTCTGATTGCTGCTTTAGCATTTAATTTTTGTTCTCCTAAAGGTATCCAGGTTTGGGTTTTTTGTTGTTGTTTTTTGTTTGTTTGTTTTTTCTCCAAATACTTAGTACCTCATTTAGTAAAAAAAAAAAAAAAAAAAAAGATGGATTTAGGATCAAGCTGATACTGATCAACAAATCTTGCATTTATCACAGTCTTTCCTCCTGCTGTTCTCCTCTAACATTCTGCTCTGCTCTGGACCAGCAGTCAGGCTCTGGGAAGCAGACTTCCTACCAACACATTAAACCATTCTAACAATGTTGTAGAAAAACCAGGCTGCCTTCATGAAAAATGGCATTGGGAAACTGATAGACTTCTCTGCATGGAAAGAGTGCTTATCCACTGAAAGGGAGAGACCCCATCACTTTATCACTATCTTCCTCTCTTTTTTGATGGAAAACTCAGAAAGGGCTCAATGGAGCTGAGCAAGTATCAGTAATACTGGAGATTGGACAGTGTGGATTATTCTTTAACAATAGGTTAGACTGGACAAAAGAGAGGCAAAAGAGGACAAAATTTGAGCTATTCCATATTGAAAGAATGAGATATCTAACATGAAAGTTTAGGAGCAAACCAGTGTGTAGGCATGGCAGGTTTTAGCTTTGGTAGGTGCTGATTAACTGAGGCTTTTTGCTCTGGCTGCAGCAATCTAGATAAAAATTGTGTCTTTGGGTTTGCTTGCTTTTTCCTTCCTTCCCTCTCAGTGTGGTGTTTTGTCACTGTCCTCTCTGATTTTTGAGAGTGGAAAGCTTGACAAACAGCACAGCCTTAGCAGTAAGGGCTGTATGAGGCTCTTCAGGCATCTGGGATTAACTAGAGTTAGCAGCAACCTGACAACCTCACAGCGTCCTCACCAAGCCACGGATCTTCCTGCTAGACAATTCCCTGTACCTGGGAGGACCAGAAAGGCTTTGTTGGGACCCATTGCCCATCCATTGCTGTCTTCTGTTATGCCTCTGTGGATTTTGGTTTTACTCCCTTTGGTTTTTGGCAGAATGCTGCTCTCCTCTGAAGTCATAGAATCATAGAACAGTTACAGCTGGAAGAGACCTTGAAGATCATCGAGTCCAGCCTTTTTCCTAGCTCTATCACCCCACTAAATGATGCTCCCCAACACAACATCCAGCCGTCTCTTAAACACCTCCAGGGACGGTGACTCAAGCACCTCCCTGGGCAGCCTGTTCCAATGGCTCACAACCCTTTCAGTAAAGAAATTCCTCCTAATATCTAACCTGAACCTCCCCTGGTGCAGTTTCCATCCATTTCCCCTCGTCCTATCCTGGGCTCTGACATATCCTATCTCTTTTTTTTGTTTTGGCTGTGGGTGCCTTATCAACAGTGTGGAGCAGCCTCTCAAACTATGTGAAGTTATGTTGCCAAGGGTTGCCATCTCAAGTCTTGTTCTTGGATCCTGGAGAGCTTCTTTGACTGTTTCACTGGCATTAGCAGCCAAAAAGCAGGTGTATCTGCTGCCAGAGAATTTCTCAGCCCTTCCAAGTAAAGCAGCATAGTGTAACCCATTTCTAGTGGGTGGCTGATGTGCAGCACTGCCTATGGGCTGCTCTTCTGCCTGCTGTTCTTGTCTGGTGTCTGCAACTTAGGGTTGCCTCTCAAATCACCAAAAAATGGTGACTTCAAGGAGGATATAGGAACTGAGCTTAAAGGGTTCTCCTGACTTTTGTTGCACCCTCCTCATCAGCTGCTTTCCTTGAGTCTCACACTGGTCTAACAGTGAAGTCTCACAACTGCCAATGGAACTGCACTCAGCATCATCCTTGCTTGAAATAACCAGTGATCTTCTGATTTGGGACAAAACAACATTGGCTCTACAGGAAAGATCTCCTGTTTCTCTTACTTCCTCAGCAGTCTCCTAGTTTGACTCCAAAGGCTGCTTAAACTGGAGTGAAACTCCTTTTAATGGGCACAAATCTATAGAATCCAGGCTTGAATTTGGACCTAGAGGTAATAACGACCCAGTCAACCTTCAGCTTTGCTGCCTAGGACCTTAAGAGTACAGCTAGAGCAGCTTTCCCTGCCCAGTTTGAGCAGATTTGGATCATAAGGTGGGCAGATGTTTCAAGGAGGGCAGTAGTGTCAGCTGATAGCATTCTTCTCTGAGCTCCCATCCTCAGGTGGCTCTGCATTCCCTTTGACACATGGCACTGCCTATTGTGTTGATCTCTTTCTGCATGAATTAGCATGCAAACCATGTACAAGGTTTGATTTCTATAATCAGATATCTTGCCACACCAGAAAACCTATTAATAATGGGGAGCATCCTTTAACAGTGGTACTGTCTTGAGAAGAGTTTCTCTGCTCTCTTGTAAGCAAAAGAACTTGGCTCACCTGTAAACAGAATGTGTTTGGAATGAAGAGTAAATGTGTTTGGCATTAGATTCTTTTCCTCATGGGGTACGTGGATGTGTAAATATCTTTAAAAGCATTCCAGCTTAGGCCATTGCCTGGCTTAGTCTATTTTGTCTATTTTTCTTTTTTTTTTTTTGTCTATGGCTCTTGTAGAGGTTCTTCATGTCCACTGTAATGCATGAAAAAAACACAAAACTGTATGCCTTTGTGTACTGAAAGGATTTAATTGCAAGCTCTGAAGGTATTCTGTGAAAGTTTTGCAAGTCTTCAGGAGAAAGTAAAAATATCTGTAGGTTTGTGTTGTCAAGGGCTAGCAGTTTCTACTTTCAGTATTCAGGACAATGTAAATTAATCTTTTTCCCTCGAGGGGAGGCATTGTGGTTCTGCAGTTAACTGCCTGCTGGGTCAACCATGCCAGTGGAAAGCCTTGCTTTTCTCAGTCATTGCATTTAGCCCAGTGAAAAGAGCTGTTAGGGATGAGTCTGTGTTGTAATCGCTTCTCCAGGGTTGCTTTATTTGGTGGCATAGTGACACTGTAGCATCTCTGGGATCATGTGGTCAAGTCTTTAAATGGGACTTCCAATTGAAAACAGCAGAGGCAGTGTGGCTCAGGGCCAAACTTTCCAGCATGTAGCTCTGCCACCTACAGCTGAGGGGAGGTGAACTGTGGTTAGTTTATTGGCAGCTGGCTCTGGGGGTGAGAACTGATGGGACTTGTGTCCATTCTGTGGAAGATGCAAACCAAACCACTTTACTCTGTTCTCAAGGGTATTTGCTGTGACTCCTTGAATGAACTGCTTAGGAATAGTCAGAGCAAATCATGTCTGTTGTTTGGGTTTTGGTTTGTTGTTTGTTGTTTTTTAACCTATGAACTTGGTATTGGCACAGAGCCTGTAAGTTGTGTTAGGACTTGGTTGCGTTGTGGTTGCTTGACTCTTTTAATTTTATGGTTCCCTGAGCAAAATTTTTGTTTACTGTGAATTACTTGATGGTGTTCTGACATGCTGTACGAAAAAGACAAGCTCTCACAGGCTCTCTGCCTGCTGCCTCCCATTCTTCCCACAAGATGGGCAGCCATTTAAGACACTTTTCTTAAGGTGAGTTTCTCGCAGTTCTTGGAATTTCAGGGGAAGCTGGCTGTTCTACTTTGGCATTAGAGAAATGATGCTAGTGAGGCTCTTGAAGAGGGAAGCAGGAAGTCTCACCCTGACCCTAGATCAGCTCTCAGCACGCTGTTAGCTGCTTGCCCACAGCTGATTAAAAGCCAGTGCATTGCAGCAGTTCAATCACTGCATTGACATAGGACTTGGCAACAGCCAAAGTACTTTTCCTGTTCAAATTCAGAGCAACCACTAGCAAGAGCGGTCTGCGAGGGGCAGCGCTACAGCAGGGACTGAGCCGTGAGCCCCAGTGCGCTCCCTGGCACCCCGGGCAGCAGGCCAGCGCTACCTCACTTCCCAGGCTGCTGGGGATCGGGCGCGGGGTGGCAGACCCCATCCCCTTTTCTCCGCCGAGCACCACGACAGCGAGGAAAACCTCGGCCCCTCCCCGGCGGCTGCAGCAGGGCGAGCCGGCCACAGCCCTGGAGGGGCCTCCGCAGGAGCGGGTGGCCTCGGTCCCGTGTCTCGCAGCCGCGCGTATCCCCGCACCGCTGGAGCGCTGGGACCTCGCCAGCCGCTCTCTCCAGGTCGTTCACGAGAAGCCGCATCCCCGCTCTCCGCGGAGCCGCTTGCTACGCCTTTAACCACAGCGGCTGCGCCGCGGCGGGACCGAGCGGCGCGGCAGCGTCTCCCGGCTGCGTCTTTCAGCGCCCCAGGCGAGTGGGCGGCGCGGGGCCTCCGCCGGGAGTAGATGGGGTGTCAGAGCGCGGGGTGCCGGCGCGCCGGGAGGGCCCCTCAGGCGAGCACCTGACGCGGCTGGCGACAGCTCCGCTGCGAGCGGGAAGCCCCGAAATGGCGAAAGCTCCGCGCCCAGGTGAGTGCTGAGCCCTCATGGCGCGATGGGGCCAGCCCTGAGGGGAGCTCGGAGCAGGGCCGGGGCGAGCCCTGAGGGGAGCGCGGGGCAGCGGCGGCAGCGGGTGAGGCTCCCAGGGCGCTTCCCGCCCAGCGGCGGCCTCGCGCCCAGCCTCGGCCGGGTCTCCGCCGCCCCACAGGAACGGTGGATGCGAGCTCCGCTGAACGAGACAGAGGTGCGCTTTCCCTCTTCGTCTTTTCCGAGCGGGTTCCACTCTGCCTCGGCGCCCGCGTCGGCCAGTGCCAGTGGAGCGGTAGTGCCGTGCGGGGCTGCAGGGGCATCGCTGTCATCCGCCTCGGTTTGAGCTCTGTGGCTGCTGCCTTGTGGAGCCGATGTGCTGACGGCACACAGACGACTGTGGAGACTGACTGGGACACAGAAGCCCTGGGTTCCTCTGAAATCCATAAAGGTGTGGTTGTTGGGGAAGGACTTGCTGAAAGAAAAAGGCAGATACAGCCTTTCCTGCACCTTGCAGATTAACGTGTTTTAATTCACACTTCCTCCAGAGCCTGAGCGGTTTGGAGGTGGGTAGACGGGCTAGGACCAGGGGGTTTGGGGACACTGAGCAGCAGAGCCCTGATACCCCATGCCTGGTGGCAGTGGCAGCCTTGTGCCAAGTGGCATATATTCTGTGTGCGTGAATGACCAGTGCCAGCTAGCTGAACAGGTGAGAAGCCTCTTGCTCTTGCAGAAGTGGTTTTCTTCTAGGTTGCACACAGAGGCTATTGGTTTTGGAGGGGAAGGCCTAACTCTGCTATGACTGAATGCCTCTGCTGGTCTGTAGGTGAAACTTGCCTAGTGTTTGGTGTCAGTTCTTGGTACAGCTTTGCAGCATGGTAACATTAAAGCTAACCCTGAAGTTTTTTTGCCCATCAGCGTTTACTTTTTAAATTATTCCCCCAAAATAGTCAGGGATTGGTAGCTGCCCAGAGACACAGGGCTCAGGAACACGAGAGCATCAATGATTTCAGAAGATGCAAATACAGTATTGAACTTATATGTTGTTTTCTGACTTTGGAAGATGAATAAATAATGAAATGGGGAAGAAGTCTGGGGTTTGGCGTTTTTTTCAGCATTGTTTTGCAGTCCTTAAAACTTTGATAGGAAATGTAAGGCAGTATTGTTTTTACTTTCAGTATGTAGCCTCTATATATGGCTTGCTTGTTCAAACCAATCTTTGCACGTAAATTCTAAAGGATAGTACTTGTTTTGGGTGTGATTCTGCTCACTTTGGTAGACAAAATACAACTTTTGATGCCAGCTTTACTATGTTGTCACTACCATTTATTGTAAAGAAATGCAAGAATAATTTACCATGCACAAAGGAGCTCTGGCTGAACATACCTGGGTTAGGAGGAGGGGAAATGTGCTGCTTTTATAAATTGAGCCTCCTGAGTTTATCGATGTGAGCTGGAATATGCACAAATGTAGAAATGTTGAGGCTGATTTGGTTTTATGTACTGTACCTTGCAGCCCCTGTCAGAGCTGCAGTCTTATCACAAATACGAAGAAAGACCATCATTCTAGCCATGAAATCTGCTGCTTGATCCCTGTTGAGTGACACGTGTGCTTATAAGGGGCTTTTGGACGTGGTCAGCTTGACTCGTTTGAGTACCCAGATCTGACCTAGTGGACTCCAGATCTTCAGTGCTTGGAATGGTCCTTGCATAAATATGCTTGGACATTTGCAGGGTTGTAGGTTACAAACCAACGTAGTGGCAACTGCAGATGCCTGATGTGTCACTGTGGAGGTGGTATGGTATATGCTCTTCATCTCCTCCTTCACTTTTTAACAAACAAGAGAGACTTCAAATGCCAGATCCTGCTTAGAAAACCAGCATCTTTGCACTGTCAAAGTAGAGTCTTTCAGATGTGATGCAGGCAGTCCACCTACAGTTATTGCAGGAAAAGGTTAGAGAATATGCATATCTTCTCTGATTTGGGGGAGTGAGTTTGGAGGAGGTGGTGATACTGCTGAGAAGGGAGAGTGAGGTTAATTTCTGCTGTGGGGAAGCTGGCATCTGAAGCATCAAGAAACAGCTCTAAAAGATGTACCGGATTTCCAGCTTGATCTAGCATTTGGATGAACAGCCATGTCAAACTTCTCCCTCTCTTCCTCCGTCATGCCAGGAGTCCCATAAAGCGCAGGACCAGAAATGTCACTGATACCTTAAAATAGGGACTTAAAGGCTGGCATGGCTTAGTTTCTTGACTTGTTTCCCGTACTCCATAAGCAAATATATGTTTGTCTTTACCATCTGCTGCAGAACTGCCAGTTGAAGGATGTACAGACTAGGTAACCAAGGACTTGTCACTGCTGAATTGCTAGGAGATGGCAGGACACTAGTGAGGAGTGGGAGAGAGGGGAGTTAGTTACATGGGGCACTTACAACCACAGTGATATCTGGGCTGTTTCTTCAGTTAGCTGTTTCATTTAACTTCTTGATAAGGGAACCTGTGTTTTGTGTGAACTTTCTTTAACTATGTCTCTGGCTTTGTTAGCTGTGTTCTTTGCTCTCTTTTTGATTTCTATTTAGAGACTGATGCAGCCACAATGAGAATAAAGGGAGTTGCTGGCCCTTTCCCCTTTCTAGCCTTTCCTGGTATCTGCTTGATGTTACTGTCTTCAAGCTGCTTCTCCTCTCTGCTTCCTGTCCCAAGCTGCTTTCCTTTCAAAACTAACCATTTTCTTCTTCCCTTAATGCTTCACTTCACCTCTCAATTTTTCCTTAGTACCTTTTCCCACCTCTTAGAACTCTTCTCCCTTCCCAGCCCCTTCCACTTGCAGCAGATTTCTTTTCAGTTCCAGTGTGCTGCAGATTCATTCTATGACTGTGGATGAATTCTGTGTGGTCCTGCTAACAAATATGGCATATTATGGTCCTTCTTTTCTGGTGATCTTTGCACAGGTGAGGGCTTATTCAGAGCATACTTCAGTTTTCACTCTGGAATAATTGGAGAGAGGATCAGTATCTCCCTCTGTCTTGCCTGAGCTCCTGAGTCTTAAGGAGTGCCTCCAGTAGTTAAATTCCCATCTTTTTAAAGTACATATCAGTTTTACATTTGCCAAAAAAGAAATAAAACATAACAAGAAAATAAGTGGGTAATTTTGTCCTCCAGTAAGTCTTAACTGCATAGTCACTAGGTAACACTATGTGGGTAGCTCAGTTAAATCACTTAATGACTAGGTAGGAAGCTCTGAAACGAGCAGAACAGAAAGAAGTAGTATTATGCAACAGCAGTCAATGGCAATAGCAAAGGTCATTCCTTCTACCCAGCATTTCTTTCCAAATGGAAAAATGACTTGTGCTTTTTAATTTTATTAGGAAAACTGTCCCAGAATTCAAAATGGTCTGAGTTCTAAAAGAAGTTTTTTTGACAAGTGGAAA
Organism: Bucco capensis; assembly: GCA_013396975.1. NCBI lineage: Eukaryota > Metazoa > Chordata > Aves > Piciformes > Bucconidae > Bucco > Bucco capensis. The sequence continues at coordinate 80,107 of VWZO01001392.1, read as the reverse complement.
TGTTTAAATCTGTGCAACAGAGTCTCTTTTAGATTATGTTTTATTGAGATTAATTCATTCTTTAATGCCTTGCTATATAAAAGGCAGAGTTTTCAGTGGCTGTGAGAACATTGTGTTCTCTTTTCTCTCTGCTAACTAGGTTGGCACTGTAGTAGTGTTCAGGAGTGGGTTTTTGTGGTCGCCTCTGTGACATGATTATGTCTAGACTTGATTGGCAAATGCTTATTACCAAGTGTAAAATGTAGCAAACTGCTTGAGATCGGTAGTACTGTGATAGTGATGGGAATCCTATGGAATTAGTTTTACAGGGAGACTCACTGCTATAAAGCACATCCAATGAAAACCACTGTTCTTACGCCAGGTCGCTGGAATGCATCTCCTGGAATCGGCTGCAGTCAGTGTTTGCAAAAGCTAATTCAAGCTGGGCAGAATGCAGAGCCAGTGAAGTGGAACTGACCTTTCCTATGGCTCTTCTATTCCTTAGTCCTGTTTGTGGGACATGCGAGAGATAACATGATCCTAGTGGGTTTTTTCCTCTTCTTTGGATGGTTAGCATTAGAAGCTGCTGCTGAATGAGTGAGAACTATTTCTTCTGCAGTTTGCTGTTACTGTGTACAGTCACCAAACGCCAAGGAGAAAGTTTGCCTCGCATCTGAATTTGGATGACACCTACAGAGGTGCAGTCTGACTTGCCTTCAAACAGAGGTTCAAGTGTCATGTAATAGGATGTTGGAACTATTTCTGTAGCAATTCTTGGTCAAGTAAGATCCTGGATGTTCCTATGGGAGCTGCTTCATGTGCAACTGCTGTGACTGACAAATTAGTAATGTAGTGGGTTTCTGTTGAAGGCATTGCATTTCTACATGGTTTCCCCTTCTATGCTCAGAAATTGTCATACTGAAAAACTGAAATGAAATGTAAGTTGCTACCCTGCTTGCAAAAATTGATGCAATCTGGCTGCTAAAAATCAGTCAACAACTCTGATAGTGTGCTGCTGCAGAAGCATCAAGTGTCATTACTGAGGAGTTAGCTTGTATTTTGAAGTAGAGATGGTCTTTTCGTTCTCTGAAACAAGATAATAAAATAAAATAGGGAGCAGTTGACGCTGTAAATCAAATCAGTGAATGCAGGCAATGCCAGGATCTAATGCAATCAAGAAATGTTAATAGAGTCCTATTAAGGTAGCTAATGCTAATCTGTTGGCACAGAAGGAAGGAGACCCAATAAGGCTTATATATTCAGGCGATGCAATGCAGTCCAGCTGGCAAATAAATGTAGATGTGAAGAACTGCTGCAGTGAGCTTACGCAGACTTGTACACCCCACAGTGGCTGTGTAAGCTTCTCAGTCTAGAGGCGTTCCTACTACTTTCTAGTGTTTAGTTGCTGTAGATGTAAGGAGACATGACATAGTCAGGCAGGTCTGGTTTACTAATTACAAATTAGTTTATGATAACCTATTGGTACCATCTAAGCTGTCACGACTAGATCTGTTACTGTACCTGTTCTAATGAGGTCTTGCCTTCCTGCCTTCAAATGGCAAACTTTAAATGAAATCCCCAGATTCCAGGAGAAGGAAGCTTTGTGATGAAAACAGCTAAGTGAGTGAGAATTCAGTAGTTTGTCTGTAAATCTGTGAGCCAAATAGGATGGCACTTCTTTTAGAAGTGAAATTGAATTTAAATGGGAGCTACTGCTGTGACCTGGGGAAATGCAGCTTCATGTCTTAGAAGCAATATACCATCTAAGTGTTGGAATTGAACAGCCTGGTGAATTCAACAGGGAAGAATTTATCTTTTCAAGTCACTGCGTTAGCTGAAAGTAATGCAGGCTTATCTTCTACAAGAATGTGTTTTAATCACTTTTGTTAGGTGGAAGCTAAAGGTGTAATTTTTGTGCCATCCTGAGAACTCTGGCTGACTGTGTGTTGAGATTAAAGTACATGCACTGACCAAAATGCTCTTCCTAAACCATCTACACAGGCTGTTTATCAATTAATTTTTTTTTCCTTCTCCTTCCTGCCTGGAGCAGAGGTGAGCATGACCTCTGGTTAATGTGAGTTTTTCTGTGTTTTCAGCTGGTCTGTGCCGATTCAGCGGTGCACAGTGGCACATGCAGAACGTCCTCAAAGACTCTGTGGAGAGCTCTGATGATGAGTTCTTCGATGCACGAGGTCAGTACATGTTTTTGTCCTCCTTTCCTCATTCTTTCTCCAATTTTGAAGCAAGTAACTAAGCTCTTTTGGCGGTGAACTGACAACATTATCCTCATCAGGCAGATCTGAAAAACATCCTGTCAGATCTTCTCTCAAGGATTTGTGAATGGGCCTGAATTTACAGGAGATGGGTGAAGTGCTGCCATAAACTGGAGGTGGCATCAGAAGCAGCATGACTACAACAGTACAGAGCTTCATGCTGTCTCCTGTCCCAGCTTGTTTACAGAACAGGCAGTTCATGATGTCAGGGTTGGGGTGCTCTTGTTTGCAGTTCCTGATGAAGAAAGACCGTGAGGTCTATGTTACTGATGCCTAACTTTTAAAATCAATGGCCTAGGTTTTCCACTCTGGCAAAACAAGTGACTGGGATCTCTGCTTGTTCAAGAGGCAGAAATATCTGATAAGACTCTCAATCTTGCCATGCTCTTTAGCGTGACAAGTTTTGTTCTGAAGTGGGAGTAAAGTTTAAGTGCACACACAATCTCCCACCTACAGTGGAAGATAGGGGCTCTGGTTTTGGATTTTTTGCAGGAGCCAAGCCTAATGCTTTTCTGACATGTTCCATTTGCTTTTCTGAAAGGAATAACCAGCAAGGGAGGATTAATTCTGCTACTGCTGTGAAATTCAACTGTAGGATCTTTTATAGTGTAGGCTATTGAGGTGAGACGGAGCTATCTTTATGTTCTCAAGTTACCTGGAACTCAGGAGTGGTGGATGATAAATTAGACTTGTTGACTCTCCTTTGGCTTTTGTAGCAAACTGGATCAAACGGAGCAATCTCTCTGGCTTTGAGCAGCCTGATCTAGTGAAAGCTGTCCCTGCCTGTGGCAGAAGGTCTCTTACAACCCAAACAATTCCATGATTCTGTGAAAAGGAGATGAATTCCCCTCCCCCAGAATACTTGCTGAGAATTTTCTAGTTGAAACTAAATCTAATCCAAAGTGGAGAATCGAACTCTTCCATGGGAAACTTAGTTTGGGTTTGGTTGCTTCATTAACAGCACACTCACAGCAGACATTCTGCTGATGTAGAAGTGCAGGAACACTTGCATGGCCAGAATTGTCATTCAGTTTCTTCTCTTGGTATTGCTGGTACAGAGAGAAAATGCCCTCCCTTCCTAGCATTCTGTTCTGCTTGAATGGAGCCTGTTTCTGAGCAAATTAATTTTCATTTATAGGACTGCATTGGCTTCAGTCTCATTGCTGTGGGCTGACTTGATGTAGATCCATGGTGGTATCACAAGTGGCGGTTGGTGTTTTTAAGGCAGTATTTGGCATTAAATGTCTTCTGTGTTGCACTGAATTTTATGTTTCAGCATGTTTAAATTTTCTTTGTGGGTGGAGTTGTTGCAGGAGTGGTTGGCAACCATCTCTTGTATTTTCATGCTGGCATAAGTCTGAGTTGAAATTCAGCAGGAAGGAGTTGTTACGTCAGGAGCTTTTTTAGTTGCTTTAAAAATGCAGAGGGTAGGAGGCAGGCAGTGAAAATGAAACGGCTTCTGCGGGAGGATCATCTCTGTGCTCTGAAGGGTTTGGAAGCTCTGAGGCAACCTCACTCATAATTCAGTGATTTATTTCTGTGAGGCTTAATTTACAGTATTATTTTCCTAAACAAGCTGTCTTTGCAGAGGCATAATTAATATTGATCAGATTATTACTGTGTGCTATTCAAAGTTAGTATTCAAAGGATGAAACTATTTGATGCAGTTTATTCAGGAAATCTGCTGAAATGATGCAGTGGATCCTGCTATCTCTAGAATCTGTGAAGCTGACTGTGGGCTTCCTGTTCTTTCAGAAACATGCATCCTCTTGATTTACCTCAGCAAGAAAGGAGTCCCTGACTGTGCAAGTATGCTACAGCCCTTGTGCAGCGTAAGGGATGCAGGTGTTCTTTCTGCCTTAATGACTTAATTTGAAAGGATATAGTAGGTAGGTTGGTTTGTTGTGTTTAGTTTTGTTGTTTAAAAAACCCACAAAAACCAAAAAACAAACCATGCTTAAGTACATTTTGGGGAACAAAATTCTGTTGTTTGCTGCCTGTGTTGGTAAGGCGTGTATTCAGTTCAGAATCTGAGACATGAGTTATGCATCAAATATAAGTTTCCTTCCCTACTCCTGTGCAGCTAAGCTTACAGTCATAACTACTTGGCAGGTGTAGAGGGTTCTGTATCTGAGAATCAAGAAGCAATCCACAGAAGAGTAAACAAGTGATCCAGAAAGGTAAATAAATGAGAGGGTTTTAAAAAAATTTATAGGTAGACTGAGGCACAAAGCCTGACTGTATGTTGTCTGGTGTCACAATGCCAGCTCATGCCCAGCCTGAAATCAGCTCAGATCTACACCTCTCAGCTGGGATTTAGCAACCCATCTCTTTCTGAAGAGGGATTTGAGAGCTCTGGATGAAGAGCTCTGAGCTCTGTGTGTGTACATCCACGAGTGCGTGTTTCAGAGAATACATTGCTGAACACTGATTATTTTCTCCTTGTTTTGAACGAAATGGCTGTCTTATCTGAAAGAGACTTAGCACAGGGATATTCCAGCTGTCTGCACAGAGAGAGGAAAGAAATATGGATGTTATAAGCTGATTTGTCCCTTGTAATCTTTGTCACTGGGTAGGCACACAGACGCTGCAGCTGGTACTCAGATGATCCTTGCACCTAGGGCTTTTTTTTCATGTTTTAGTTCTGTCCCCAGATGGATGCTTCATTATCATCGGAATTTAACATCGGATTATGAGTGCTGTAAACTGTCATAGCTACAAAGCTGATGTGGATGTGTTACTGAGATTTTGGGGGAGAGCCTGTGTGTGGCCTATGTGTGTGGATACCTGTTTTATTTGCTTTTTTAACTCTAAGAATGGCAGCTAGTTATCTTGTGTTTTGGATGATGCCGAAAATTCTGGAAAATAAGTACTCGGCACAGAGTTAATGGAGAAAGATAGAGTTACCTTTAATTGGAAGCTTCCACACCTTCAGGATGTTCAATATGGACGTGCGCGCCCGCCCCAAGGGATTACACCTTTTATAGATTTTTATTGGTAATTAACATATTGATAACTATAGCCAACCCTGGCACTAGGTTTACCAATGGCCAACCCCTCCCCTGGTGGTCTTCAGCTCGGCCCCTCAGAGCGGGCCCATGTGGGGCTTGGCCCTCTTCTGTTGTTTAGTCTTCAGGGTATCTGCAGGTGGTTTCTTCAAAACATCATGTCCTTGGCAAGGCATGGGAAAGTCCAAAACAGTCCTTTAGGAACAGGCCTAGTGGCTTCTAATATGTGAACAATTCAGGAAGCTTCATAAGTCTCTAATAATCCTAGAAATCTACAGAATGTGCCAAATCTTTAGGCATCATGGAGGCAAAACCAAAATCTCAAGGTATTTGTGCTACGTCTCCTGAAAATCCATGCCCATGAAATCTATCTCAGTCTGTGGAAGTCTTCTCGCACTGAGAACTGGTAAAGAATGAATTAAATTCACCAATACAGAAAAGCTTTCTGCATTCTTTAAAGATGTGACTCAGGAATAATGTGAAGACGACATGGCGAAACTAATCATGTTCAGTCATACTGCATGACAGAAAGGTGTGATTGTCTTACTTAAAGACTGGTCCCATTTGGCCACTGGACTCTTTGTAGGAGGCAGTATGGGGTAGTGGGTAAAAATAGATGGACTGTGGATATGTTTGGTCAGTTTTAGGGCACTGATTTTCTGAGTCATATAAAACTTCATTTTATTTCTTGGCTTTAATTTTTCCAATCGTAAACAACGAGAACTCTTTTGTGGCAGTTGGCTGGAAATTAGAGTGGCATTAAAAGAGTAAGCTGTTGTTGCTGGTAGTTACTAAAGTACCTGGGAGGTGATTTCAGGTTTTCTGTGGACTTCCTCAGAAGAAACAAAGTTTATAGTTAGTAGATACTACATTTGTGGTAAGATGCAAATGGTAGTGTTGCTGCTCACAGGGGATCCTGTAACTACTTTCTGATGTACTTCAAATTTAAATGAATCTGTGCATTAGGCTTCTGGTTTAGAATGTGAGGGCATTTTTTTTCTTGCTTCCCAAGTGTGTAACTGTACCAGATGTTGTAGTCAAAAGCCTGCTGACAGCTTTGCTAAAGATTGAAAAGGTGGCATGGAATACAGCTGCCTCATTTTTCTCCAGCTGAGTTTATTTAGTCTGCATAAAAACTTTTGTCATTAGTTTTGCCTTCTCAAAATGAGCCTTATGGCCCTGATTCTGTACCACTATGTTCATATAAAGCTGAAGCCAATAGGTATGTGGTATGTATTTCAAGCCAGGCTCTGCATGTGCTTTCTCGAGATTCTTATTCATGAAAGAGGCAATGGTAGCTCTCTGCTAATTAAGAGCTGCCTTTAATTTGCTGCACCTTCTTCTCCTGAAAATAGATCTACTAGTCTCATTTATTTGATTTTAAAATACTCTGCTGAGCAACTTGAATATTATTTGGAAATGCTGCCCATGAACTAAAGTGGAATTTTGGGAGGCCTAAAAGCTACTCAACGTGTGTGTGCTTAAGACAACAGTGTGATATAAAATGTTATTGTGCTTAGCAAAAGCCTCTCAGGATGTGAGGATGCTGCCGCTCTGCTCTCTCACTGAAGGACATGGATTTTGAGAAAAGGCTGTGAATGTCTTAATGTCAAGATATCTGTCATTTTCTGCCTTTGCTTTTAGTGAATATCATTCCCAAGTAGTTCTTGTCTGAGGGTATTATCTGATGAGAATTCCTGTTTGAGATGGTTGAGATTTCAGGTCTTTTGTTCTTTATTCTGGGAGATGGGCATCATAAGTGGACTTCCACTTAAGTTAGCAATGTTGTGCTTGATGCACCCCGGGACACATTTGGCCCTTTAGACTGCCAGGGCACACTGTTGACTCACACTCTGCTTGATGTCAACCCTTTGGGATTGATCTCTTTCCACAGGGCTGCTCTCTAGCCTTTTATACCCCAGTTAACCAGGACTACGATGCCCCAGGTGGAAAATCTGGCACCTGACCTTGTTAAATGCCGTATGCTTGGTGATTGCCCATCTCCCTTCTCTATCCACATCTCTCTGTAAGGCCTCCCTACCCTCCAGGGAGTCCATAGCTCCTCCTAACTTGGTACCATCTCTGCTTTCTCCCAAACAGCCTTTCAGGAATGATGAAGTGTTTAAATGTAAGGAAAGCAAATGTGTACAAAAGCATAGATATTAGCAAAAGAGGCAGGAGGTGTTTCTATGCTGAGAAGATCTCTGGGTGATGCAGGAGCTTGTATCTTTGGTAGAGGAAAGCATATGTGTGGGCTAAAGTAAATGGCATTATTAGTCATTTAAACACGGTAACAGAGAAACTGCAGGAGTTTGTGGCGAAGTGAGGAGAACCTGTCCAGAAGAGAGACTGTAGCATTCACCTCCTAAAAGGGAATTAGCTTGATACCCTTATTCTGCCTCCTGCATTACATTTCCTGTAATGTTTTTTACCTGTGTTTCTTACCCATTCTCTGTTATTCGTACAGAGTACTTCATCAGTAATTGATATTCTAGCAGCTGAAAGGACCTTCTGCAAAACTTAACATTATTGAACTGTTTCTGTATTCTGAAAATCAGCTAGGGTTAAACCCCAGTTTCTCAAAGAGATTTCTGGCAGACAGCCTTGTCAACAGAGAATCAAGCACCTGTGTTTGAGATGGAGCAGCTGTACATGTCTTGACTTGTTTTGATTCATCTGCCTTGGCTAGTTACTTAATTTAGTGAAAAGTTAGAGAAAGGGAGAAGTAATATGTATTTTACTGTTTTCTTTAGCCCAACTTTCCTTTGTTTCTTCCTTTGTGTGTGGCATGCAGTAAGTGAGGTAGAAAGCTTTCAGTTATGCTTCTGTGTTGCATAAAGTTGGAAGGCTTTAGGCTTATGAGAGTTCTTGCTGTGGTGCTACCAGATTTCCTTTGGTAAATGATGATCACTAAAAATGTTTTTTCTGTGTATTAAATCTCCTACCAATGTGAACTTCAAGCTGTGTGTGAACAAACTAAGAAGCTTTTCACAGTTTGGCCAGGCAACGGATGGAAGAAAATATGCAGGATCTCTTAGGAGAGTTTTAAAGTGGAATGGCTCAGGGCTAAGGGGAAAGCCCTTGCTCAGATCAGAAGGGTACTCTGACTTCAGAAAGGACTAGTGCACCCTTCTTACTAAACAGCAGTTAAATTGAAGGAAAATGTTTTCATGCAGCTTCTACGCCTGTTTTTTTGTTTTTGTTGTGTTGGGTTTTTTAAGAGAGATAATATCTATGGTTTGTGTTTTGCGCTTTCAGCTTTTCCTGCCCCCATCCCTGATTGGGATCCCAATAAAAGAGGGAATCCTCTGCTTTGTGGCTTGGTGCCATTCCATTACATCTCTGTGTCTCTGGATGAAAATTTAAACTGTGTGGCACAGGTGGCTTTGCTAGAAGAGGAAGAAACATGATTGAAAAGCCGTTCAGTGGTCTGTGTCCAGTCTTCCCTCTGCTCTGCCTTTTGAATTTTCTGAAGTTAAAAAAAAAAAACGGGGGAGGTGTTTTCCCCGAGGGAGGAATAATTCTGATATGTTACTTGATATTAAACACTCAAAGTGATTTAATATAAGCTTTATTTTTAAGTGACTGCTCAATAAGAGCAAAAAATCAGGCAGTGCTCTCTTTTCCAGGATTTTTCTGCGCAGAATATATGGAGCGTGTAAGTACTCTGTAGGGCACATCAGTAAGCAAGGAGCTTTCCTGAAGAGTTCTACGAGTGCTAGCCTGTTGCACATTCCTATTAGGGACCATGATCAGTGTTTATTTCTCTCTCAATTACTAGTTCTCGCCCTGTCTTTCCTTTTCCTGTTCATCACTGCCATTGATTCTGTTCTCCTTTTTCTTCCTGCAGAGGAGGTAGTGGAAGGAAAAAGTGCCATTCTCATAGGCATGAGCCAGTGGAACTCAAATGACCTTGTTGAGCAGATAGAAACAATTGGGAAGCTGGAAGAAAATCAAGGTAATGTTTATCTTGCTTTAATTAAAAGTTAACAAGAAAATCTGACTACTGAAGCACTTTGTTGTCAGATACTAAGTAAATACTAATCAATGGTGACCTGGCAGTGCTGGATTAATGGTTGGATTTGATGATTTTAAAGGTCTCTTCCAACCAAAGTGATTCTGGATTCTGTGATTCTAGGTAAAAGCAGTATTTTAGTGCTGGGAAATGAATTGCAATGATCTCTTTCAGGAGGAAACTTCTTCTTTGGCAGGCCAGATAATACAAATTTATTGACTTCAGTGGGAAGTCAGTTGGACTCGGCTCAACAATTGTGAGATAAGTTGTAATCTATTTTGCCCATTTCCTGTAATCAACATACATAAGAGACTTGTTGATTTATTGTCACTGTTTTAGTTTGCTCCTTGAAGTCTGCAAATCAGTATCTGGAATTTTCAAGGGGGCACACACTTTCAGGAGTAATTTGTGCCAGTTTTAGGTAAACATATAGGTAACTGTATCCCGGTGGCACTGACACACCAGTAAGAATCTGAGACCCAGAACAGAAACCTGAGCAGTCTTCCTTTAATTGTTACTTTGGCTCCTAAATTGCCTAGTTGTTTGAAAATTAAAATTACCTCATTGACTTGAGGGAGAGAGAAGGACCCAACATCCTTAATCCATCACTGGTATGGGGTTCATGTAAAATGGTGCTTGTTAATTAGTCTGGCTTTTTAAGGGGTTTCATGGATTTGACCTTTTTAAAAGTCTTTTCAGGAGGCTTTTCTTTATGGATTTGCTATGTGTAGTAAATGCTGAAGATAGCTGTGAACAGCTATCTTAGTGCACAGATATATAGAAGTAATATATATGAGTTACAAACTTCTTGATTTCCTACTAAAAGAATGATCTGCTTTGCTAGTATTTGGCAGGTAGACACAATATGCACAGTGTATTTACCGTTGTTAAATAGGTAATTAGAGAAGAAAAAATCTTCTCTGTTTTGCATTTACTCTTAACAATGATATCAAGGCCCCTCACTTTTGTTGCTTGGTAGCTTCATTTGGAGTCAGAGATTCAGTGGCAGTTTGTAAGAGATACTGTATGTGCTGTAAATATGTATTTTTTTCTGCTGCAAAGTAGCAAGAAAAATTAATACAGTATTGCATCAAATATGAATTAGTCTTCTAGACAGGAGAAAGATACTTCAGCCTTAGCCTAATTGTTCATAGTAAAAAATGAGAAGTTCAGATAAAGCTGAATTCTCTCTTTAAAAGCATTATGGAGAAAAGAGAAGGATGACTTGTACAGTTTCTTTGCCAGGGTACTTCACTTCTTCAATGGAAAGGTGTGAGAATAATGGTCTGCTGATAAAGGGAAACTTCCCCTCTCCCACTCAAGCTGGATTTACTTGTAGCTTTCAGAGAATGATGAGTTCGTTGTCTTTGGTGCAGCTCTCTGCATTACTATTGAAATGGTCTCTAAGGCTAGTGGTTTTGCAGGTGCAATAAATTGATTAATAAAGCACATAATTACGGGCTCTTTCAACAAATGAAGCTCTATGAGAAGATGCAGTATGCTCTGTGCATAGCTGAAGACCCACTAGATGCTACTTAAGTAGGGTTATGATTCCCGTGTATGACAATCAGTGTCCTCGGGAACCTGATCAATGGCAAGTATATGGTTTAGTGCAGTCGTTGATTCTCAGTCAGTACTGCTTGAGAGCACTTGACCAGTACAACCTTTCTCATCAGAGGTAGAAATAAGTCTTTGGGGAAGCTAGCAGCAGTATTTAAATTTGTTAAGTTTTCATTACAGAAAATAACACAAATGACATTCAAGCTGAATTAAAAACTCATGCATCTGTATCAACATAATTTATGCAGCTGTCTTCCTTGTTGTGGAACAAAAGCACATCATAGTCATGCATTTAAATTCACTCCTGGTGCAAAGTATCTGTCCCTTTGGTTAAGGAAAGTTGCATGTGCTGAGCACTAGGATTCAGCCTGTTGGATTTCAGTGCTTGGCATTTCCTCCAGCTCTCTTGAGTTCATATCCTTACTTTAAATATGTATTGTTAATGTTTTTAAGGTCGAAGCCATTGTTGGTTTGTTTTTGTACTCCTGACACACTGCACTGAAGGTGAAGTCATTGCAAATACAGCAAAGACTATTTGTATACTTTGAATTCAATATGTGCTTTATATTTCATTACTTGAGAGTCTGTATAGTGAGAAATGGTGGTTCAGCCAGCTTTTGCTCCATCTCACTATCCACTTAGGTAGTCTGTATTTTCTCAGTTTCTCTATGAGGATGTTATGAGAGACAGTGCTGGAAGCCCTACTAGAGTGGAAAGAGACAACATTCAATGCTCTCTATCCACCAAGCCTGTCATCTCATCAAAGAAGGCTATCAGGTTGGGTAGGCATGATTTCCTCTTTATAAGTCCATGCTGACTACCAGCAGTCGCTTTCTTGTCCTTGTGTTTGGAAACAAAGCACAGTGGCCAGTAGAATACCTCTTGAAGACAGCAGCAAGTCAGAAGTCCACTGTTGTTATTCTTGCCTTCCCTTTCTTTGCCTGGGAAATCATTGTTCCAGGATCTGATTGCAGAACCCTGTAAGCTAAAGTGTAAGTGGGCTTCAGTGTGTTTTTTGTAAAGCTTTGCTCATCCCCTCTGATGTATATGTCTTGTAAGTGCTGTAAGAGACAGGAGTGTGGAACATTCCTTCAATTAGCAAGGAAGAAATTGGCCCCATGTATAAATGTGACAATGAACCTGACAACAGTGCTAATCAAATTTGATCCTACAGCAGTTTCCTAGGTAACTGACACATGCAGCTGTAGAGAGACAACTGCATTATGGAGAAACAGAAAGATCCTTTAGCAGTTCTCTTCAGAGACTGAAGAAACACGGTGAAAAAGAGTGGGTAGTGCTATATCATTTTCTTGTCCTCAAGGACAGAGATTTGTTCAGAGGGCAAGCCTTTTCCTAGCCGGCTGTAGAAGCTTTATAGAATAGAAAAGAACATCCTCAGTTGGAAGGGAACCCATAAAGATCATGTAGTCCAACTGCCTGATCACTTCAGGGCTGACCAAAAGTTAAAGCACATTACTAAAGGACATTGTCCAAATTCCTTTTAAACAGTGACAGGCTTGGGACATTGACCATGTCTCTAGGAAGCCTCTTCCAGTGTTTGACTAATCTCTCTGCAAAAAGATGCTTCCTAAGATTTGCTTCCTGACGCCAGACAGTGACCAGTCTTGTTGTCTTACAGCTGATACGTGAATGTTCCGCTGCTTACAGCAAATGATGCCCATCACAAGTGGGTCTTTGGGTCTCTTTGGTCCTAGTCTGAAGTCAGTGTTGTCAGACTTCCACTGCGTTTATAACAGAGAATGTTGCATGCATAGTCCTATTGTGGAAAGGTATTAGCAAAGCAATGTGTTTCACTTTCAGGCTACGAGGGGGTTTTAGGAGAAACTGTCTTTTTCTCTATGGTTTGTTATTCCTATTTGCATCCTGGTGATGGAGTACTGCAGTTACTTCTGGGACTTTCCCAAGTAGTCACAGAAGTTTCTGGAAGAACTGGATCGTGAAGGTCTTTGGAGAATTTTAAAGATTTAGTTCACTTGCCTGTATGTAGGTGATTAGAGCTATGTAAGACATACTGGAGTATCTAAGATATGGGTATGGGATGAGCAGAGATGATGCAGAACCTCAGATGACCTCTTCTGCTGCTGCTTCAGAAAGGCACAGATGCCCAAAAGCCAGCTGGTGCTATGCACTTCTGTATAAGGACCTGAATCCCCTTCTGAATGTTGCCGATAAGGCTGTAAGACCCTCTGATACATAGGGCTACAAGAAACCTTTTGTTCTGTTTGTCCACAGGTTTCCCTGTGAATAGATCTTTCTGTCTTGAGATGAGAAATGTGCCTCACCCCCATAGATGTCTGTAAAAGATGATGCATCCACATATTGATATGATCAATTATGTCTTTTTTCTTTGCAGGTGAATTATATAGAGCCTCTTTAAGGAAACAAAGGTTTCCAGCACAAGGCAGTATTGAGATACATGAGGACAATGAGGTGAGATTGTTTACCAAAATAGCTGTGCTGATTTCCAAGGAGTAGGCTTGTTATGGAATTACAAACCAGTTTGGTGGCTTAGCATGTCTTCCCTTTGTTCAGTAGTTGCACGTGCAATCACTGACAATTGTCACCAGCTTTTCGAGCATCACATAATTAACTTGAGGGGCAACATGACCCAGTTCTCTGGGGAGAAATTATGTCCACCTAGTGATTCAGTGGAAATGCAGAGTTTGTGGATCAGATTCAGCATCAGGCATTGGTGGCAGCAGAATTCCTTTTTTTAGAAGCAACAAAGAATCTAAATGAGTGTGTTTATTCTGTGGAGCACAACGATTGTTTTCTGTGCATGCATGTACTCACATATATTTGTGAGGTTTATGGATATCAGCAATGATACACTTTTTTACTTTCAGTAAATATCTGAGTAAGTTAGCCAGTCTGAAAAGGCTGAGATAACTATTGTCAGCTTTTGCTGGATGTTTTCATTGCAGAGAATGTCTTTTTGAAACCTGCGATGACTTGTGTTAGACCTTTTCCAGTCAATGCCGCAGCCTCATTCAGAATACCTACACAGAGACTTGCTTAGGCTGGCTGTGGGCGTTGGAATTCTTCTCCAGTCTCAATATATTTAAAATAGCTTCTGATGTACACAGAGCTGTTCAAAATCATTGATCTGAAACCTACGTCTGGTGCTGCAGGGGTTTTCTGGCAGAGCACCGTGTGCTCTACCTGGTTCAGACATATACTTGGATTAGATGGAACACAGGGCACACAGCTACACACACACTGCCCTCCCTAATGAGGGCAAATATCACAAAAAGATTACAGTGGGGGTGAGAGAAAAAAAATCACTGCAAACTGCTTGTGAATGTTGACACCAAATATGCCAACACTGCCCGTAAAAATGCTGCCTCTCTTTTTGTTACCTGTTCTTCTCCCAGGAAGGAGTTCAACATCAGAATTGCAAAACTCACGTGCTAATTCTGATCCTACATGGGGGAAACATCTTAGACACTGGAGGTGGTGACCACAGCAGCAAGCTGGCAGACATCAATACCTTCAGTTCTGTGTTTGAGAAAGTGACCCGAGCCCATTTCCCCGCTGCTTTGGGCCACATCTTAATTAGACTTGTTCCCTGCCCAGCAATCTGTTCAGCAGCTTTCTCTCTTGTTTCCAAGTAAGTTGATTTGTGATTTCTCATGTTTAGCTTAGCAGTGTGGTTTTGAGTGGCTTTCTGTGACCTGCCTTTGTCAAAAGGAAATGCTGTGAATCCTTTTGCTTACTGCAAGGCTTGGGATGATCTTTCATCCATTTCTAAGTGTGTGTGTTTGGTGTGTGTTTGTTTGGTTTTTTTAAAAAAAAACTCCACAACACAAACCCCTCCCCACCAAAAGTCACGGTGGACTATACACCCTATTGTCCACATTCATCAAAAAGGAAAAAACAAAACAAACAACTCCAGAAGAAATCTGGACAGAAATAAAACACTGTGATAACTGTTAACTTTTCTTCCTCCCCAAAATCTGACCTCCAAAAGTAAATAGTCAACTTCTGTCTTATTTTAAATTTGAAACATAGCTAGATCTGCTTGCAGATATGCCAACTGATGTTTGCCTTATTTATCTCTTCATTATTTGGTCATCATAGGGGCAGGATGTTATAGAAAACCCTCCTGATAGTTTCAATGTTACCTGTTTTAGAAACAAATAGCATGTTGCTAACATTGGTTTAGGAGTAAAGTGGAAGTTGTGAAGTGTTTCTGAGAAACATATACTGATTTAAGTAAATTCTGCTTTGCACTAGAAATTAGGAACATGCATCCACTTGTAGCTGCTGTTTCTCACCCACTTTTTTGGTCTTGAAATTCACTCATGAAATGAGAGAACATTTCCCAGTGACATTTCTTTCCTTAGTGGTATTTTCCTTGACAATATTTTAAATGGCGTGATAGAGGAAAGGATAAAGAAACACATGCTCTTGGGCCTGCTTCAGCTCTTCTACAGGTGAAACCAGGAATAACTAGTGAATTCTTTAGATTTGCTTGATTTCTTCTTTTCTAAGCAAAGAGAAATTTCTCTTGGTTTTGTCTGGGGCTTCCCCTAAGCTGTGGTTGCTTCTGTAGTCTTAGTTACAGTATAGTGCTCAAGGTTACATTTGAATCTTGCATGGGGCAGAAAACCCTGCAGAGGAGTTATGGAGGCGAACAGGCGCTTTTGACTGTAAGACATGTGAATGGTGATGCCAGCCTTCCATGTGACAGAGTTAGAAGAGAGATGGGGAATACATTAAAGTTCTGAAATAGTAGCTGGACTTAAAACTGTGATAGGCATATAGGAAGAAGAGGTGGCAAGGTGCAGAGCAGACTGGTGGAAGGTGTGCCTGACTGCTCACATCAAGGATGAATATACTGAAACAAGCAGGAAAGGAGAAGGTCTGTATCCAGGTTGCTGTCCTGGAAGGAAAAGTGTGTGCTGGCAGCCTGAATGAAGAGCTTCCACTCTCTTTCTCTGGTTGTTGATTTTGATTTGTTCTTGTTGCAGCACATGGTACTCAGCCAGACTGAAAATAGCCAAGCTGGATGTATGAATGTCCTATAGAATCATCCCTAGAACTGACATAAGATGGGTTTTGTCTTGGTATGTTCTTGCATGGAGCTGCTTGTGATGTACTCCTTTGGGGCTGACAAAAGGAGAGGTGATTGCCTGCTCTCACATTCCTGCAGTTTCATGCCAGCAGCTTTCATAGCCAGAGCTCCAGGATGTGGTTGTGGAACATAAACTTGTGGGAAACACTCCATTTAGCAAACTGTGGGGGAGGAAGTGTGTTAATTACTGTAATGTTTCATCAAGGGTGAGCCAGATGACTGACTAAGCATCAGCACAAGATTTCTTGTTTGGTTTGAATGTATCATCCGTTTTCTGAATGTGCAGGCACAGTGCGTGCCAGGGTGGTACAGCCTCTCTGCCTTGGCAGAGGTTCTGAATGATGCCGTCTGTGTGCAGAGTGCCTGCTTCCAGAGGGACTCTCCTGAATGTACCTACGCAGTGCTCCCTGCTTTACAAATAGTGGCTTAAAGGAAAGGGATCTTTCAGGGCACCATCACCCCCTCTAGTAAATCTTTGAGATTGCTTCCTCGGCTCTGCTCCCAGTGGGAGCAGTGTTTTGTCTTGATCTGCATCTAGCCAGATGCTTTCTGCATTCAGAAGAAACTTTTATTCCCTTGTTTCTCCTTTCCTCCAACCTCCTCCTTGGATTGAATAATTCCTCTCCCTCCATCTCCATGGTGCAGCCTCAGTTCTCCCTCCTGGCAAATACCACTTCTCCCCTGGGAGCCAGGGGTACTCTTACCCACCATGGAAAACCAGTGCTGCCTTGTCATTCACTGTGTTTTATCAGGAAGGGTGCTGGGTTCTGACACTGGTGACTTTATCTGTCAGGCTCTTACATTTACTGATTTTAGCTGCTTCCTTATGATTTCCCTCTCCATCTCCAGCCTTTTGCAGGTGTGATGTTTCCACACTGGTGTTTTGGAAGGACCTCCTGCAGTGTCCTGCCTATGCATCAGGATAACAAGTTTGCACTCCTCTCAGCTCCAGCACTGATATTTTCCCTGTTATTCTCAGCTTCAGCACTAATACTTAGCATGTCCCCTATGATGTCCCCCTTGTCTCTTCCACGCACTCTTTCAGTGCTCTGGATCTTTCTTCCATTTGTGTTTTCTGCTGTAAAAACAGAGGTCTCTGTGCCTGCAACCTTTACAATAAAATTCGTATTAAAAACTCCGAACCCTCATTTCTAAGGCAGTTAACTGTGATTAATTGCCTGGACAAAAATTGGTCAACTTCAGTTTGATCTATATTCATGTAGCCATGAAAAAAAATTACTTGCTATTTATTTTTCCTTTGGCCGTTTTGTGACTCTCTTCACTTGTGTGAATATTGTTTGCATTTTGCTTTTGTTATGAAAACATATGCAGGTATTTTTTTTCTATTTTAAACATTCACTTCATTTTTTTCCTTTCTGGTTTTTTTTCCCTTTTGAGGTGTTATCTGCCATTTGTAGTAAATGAGGCCTTTTTATGTAGGTTTTTGAGGTTCATTTTCCATTTTTGAGAGTTAGCATTCATAACTGTATGTCTGCTATGCATTGATGATCTAATCAGCTGGAAAAATGAAGCTGTGTTAATTGGTGACTTGACACAGCTTGGCAGACCAGCTGAGCTCCAGGACATGGAAACTGTTACAGTATTTTGGGCGAAGAACACCAAATCACTGGAGTGCTTGAGTAAGAGGCAAGTGTGGAAATGGAATATCTTTGCTGTTCTAAATTATATCTACTCGTGTGTGGAAAAATTACATCAAGTATGTTTGACTACAGAAATGCCTTCTAGCACATGATCTCATTCACACAAAGCAGTAATTCCTTGATTTTTTTTTTAAGAAGTTAAATTCTGTGAGAAAATGATCCTTCCTGTTTTTGCTTATTGTCCACTGCAATAGCCTAACCCATTTCTCTTAATAACTGCTCATGCTCTAATGCGCTATGCTGCCTCTTGCATTTTTCCTGATGAGAGTGTGTCCTTCTCCAGCCTAAATCCCTACAGCTATGACGAGAGCTGTCTCAGCAGCAGTGAAGACCACATCCCACTGGCTGCCCTCCCCTTGCTGGCTGTTTCATCCCCTCAGTACCAGGATGCAGTTGCCATGGTGATCAGCAAAGCCAATCAAGTTTACAATGAATTTCTCAAATCTACTGATGGGGCTGGTTTTAATGGACAGGTAGGACTGCTTTCTCTTGCATCAAAGCAAAATGCCTTTAGAGCAAAGATGCTTCTTTTTAAGCCATTGTGTTAAGAGGTTTGAGTTACATGTGTGGGACAACACTGCAAATGTGATGAGTGAATGTGGGCATGGGACTACCTATGGAAAATGCCTTCTCAGCGCCCATTGTGAGGAGGACACTTCTGGAATCCTCTGCAGTATCTAACCTGGACTTACTCAATGGGTAGAAGATGCTATACCTTCTCCCATGTGCATTGACCGTTAAGCTCTTACAAAGTGTTGCTACAAACTCTGGTAATATGTAAGAGCCTTGCTTCTGTGGAAAGTGTGGTATGCTAGCAGTGAACAAGCATGCCAGCCCAAGACATGTTCGCTACCGAGTTCACTCCTGTAGCTGAGAGAGAAGCCAAGACATCTCTGACTAAGAGCGTAAGGAATCTAACATTAATTCAGCCAGGCTGAATTAACGCTAGAAGCAATTTAAGGTTTGTAAGGAGAGGTAATGTCTTCTGTTAAACTAACTAGAGTTGAGAACACCAGACTAGACCTTTGCTTCACTTTGAGAATTGGAGAAGGAGGCTTGCTGGAACCTGTGGAACTGTGGGAGTTATCAGGGAGGAAGGTAATACAGCTGTTACTCATCCTCAGGCACAAGCAGCAGAGCAGAGAGAAAGAATCATCTCCTATGGGATGGGGAGGAATTCAGTGGAATTGGCTTGTGAGGTAGATTCTAGTGTGCCATAATATTGCCCCAACAATTGAATTCCCAATTTTAGTGCTTGTATGTATTTGAATTCTCAGGTCTATACTTTGAAAGTAACTTGTATTTTTATGTTAAATGTGAAGCAAGAGTGAAACTCTTTGCTTAATACCTACATGATAAAGTTCTGTTCCCTTGGCCTGACAGGGGAGCACCAGTCCGGTTTTCATCTTTTGAGAGCCTCTTTGCTGTGTGACTGAAGGAAGTGTTAACTGTCTTGAAATCTTTCTGAGACTGGAGTCTGGCTGCAAGCACCTGTAAGAATTCTAGCCTCTTTGGCAGAACTCCTGGCTGGTC
This sequence comes from Bucco capensis, assembly GCA_013396975.1. NCBI lineage: Eukaryota > Metazoa > Chordata > Aves > Piciformes > Bucconidae > Bucco > Bucco capensis. The sequence goes on along the minus strand of VWZO01001392.1, from coordinate 60,980 downwards.
AAAATAGTGCCTGGGAGAGATATTCCTGGCATAGGGTGTATGTCTGGAGATAAAGGGAAGTGGGAGAAAATGGCTATGCATTTTTAGCTGCAGTAGGAACGAAGGTGTAAAAATCTAAGGGTGTAAAGTAAGACAGCAGCTCCTCTGCAGTGCTGTGATGCTCTTTGTTTCTTTTAAAACCCTTGCTACATCTCCCCCCAAAATCTTTTTATTTCTTTAGGTGTGTCTCATTGGTGACTGCATTGGAGGAATTTTGGGCTTCGATGCCATCTGCTATAATTCTAATACAGTTGATGAGAGTCGGAACAGTAGCAGGAGAGGAAGCATCAGCAGCATCCAGGTGAAGAGAAAAAAATCAACACAGCTGAACCCCTATAGATTCATTCCCTGGAGGAAATCAGCTCCATATAAACAGAGAAAATTTAAGGATTTGGTAAACTGCCTTGATACCACAGGATTTTGCTTATATATCAAAACTTGCTATCTGAAATGCATGTATGAAGTCTGAAGCTTCAATATTATGATATACAGAAATCACTAGTGAAGGCTTTGTCTGCATAGCTTTACAGTAGGTTTAGGAGGTGCTTTTTAGTGTGTCACCAACTGCAGATGCAAACATGGTCTCTGTCAGTCATCTCTGCTAGGCTTCCTGTTCACCAATAAGTTCTAGTGACTGGTAAAAGAATTCTTCCTTCCTAATGTGAAATGCAAGTCAATTGAGGATGTGTGAATTGGCCACTGATCCTAACAGTGTCTGTAGGAGTGCTACGTTTGGAGAGAAGGGAGGAATAATTCCAACTATGACCCATGAAAAGTATTATGGTAGTAAATTCATTTATTTTTTGTAAGTAGTGCTATCATGTAAACTTTGTAAGCGTGTCAACACTTATTCAACTAATCTTACGTACTTCAGACTCAGGTGGATATGGAGAGGAAGTGTGGCACTAACAGTAGTTCCCATTTCCCCTGTTCTTGGGAATAAGACTCAAATTATTGACTTGTCACAGGAGCCAGGAGGTCCTCTTGGCTGTTGAAGTCTATAGGTGGAACAGCATGCGAAGGTTCATCTCATAGATCATATACTGCTTCTGTCTTGGTTTCATTTTCCTGCACTGTTGCTTGGGAACAAGGTAGAGGTTGGAACTCATGGAGGCTATGAGGTAAATAAATACCTTTGACAGCTGAATCAGTTTAAGGTAATCACAAGACACAAGTAGATGAAGAAATGTTGTTCACTTATGTTCTTGAGAATTCACCTATAAAAAGTTACTGTATAAGAATCTTGGTTAGAAGTACTCTGGTTATAGGAAGTTTGGCTTTGAAGGGTCCCTGGTGTTTTGGAGAATAGAGAAAGCACTGATGTTGTAACAGAGCTTCAATGTAAGGTTGTAAGCGGTGGGGCAAATCAAGCTACACACAGCCAGTGTCAGGCTGAAAAAGGGTTACTGGTTACATAAAAAATACAAGTACAGCCTGTAGTTGGTTCTGGCTTGAACTCAATGGAAACACATATTTTAGGTGGAGACTTTATTTTGGTTTTGCATCACTTTAGCATACAAAAGGATGGGGGCAGTCAGCTGCCAACACAGCAGGAGCCCTCTCCTCCCTGGCCCTGCGAGGTAGTTCTCTGCGCTCATGAACAGTAACAACTACGAGAAGCAAGCCTTAGTTTTAACACTGCAGTTGTATTAGAATCATGCCAAGCCATGTCCTAAATCTTATACAACTTTAATGTGAAGGGTGGCATGATAGGAATTCTGCTGTGTTACTGTGAAATGCAGATCCCTGTGCACGTGTTATGTTTTCTTACTGTACCATCACAGGAATAAATTGTCTGTGAACATGCTGGTCCTGAACTAATCCTGGGGACTTTTTTAGATGCTAATGCTAGTTATATCATACCATCCTGTGAATTCTAGTGCTGTATTGTAGAAGTTAGTAGGAGATTGATGAAAACCAATAATTAGGCAAGCAGAAGGGCTTTCAGTGTGTCTGCCTTCGCAGGGTGCCTTGGTGGAAGTCATGCCTTTGAATTTTTTTAAAATAGATGTTGGACATTTTGACACTGTCTTGTTTTGTCATGCATGAATAGATTCAGTCCAGTGGAATTTGTTTTAAAAAGCAGTGTTTGCATTGGCTACTGAAATGGATACAGTGATAGAAGTCTGGGGGAAGTAGGGATATGTCACAGAATCACAGAATGGTTTGGGTTGGAAGGGACCTCTGGAGGTCATCTCGTCCAACCCCCCTGCAGTGGGCAGGGACATCCTCAACTAAACCCTATGGCAACGCAGTATTCCCAGGTGGTCTCCCATCCAAGTACTAACTGGGCCCAACCCTGCTTGACTTCCAAGATCAGATGAGATTGGGCCTTCTCAGGGTGGTATGTTAGGGAGGATGCTTCTGCAAGCTGCAGAAGTGCTGGATGAAATGAACAATAAATGAGTCTCTATCCTATTTTAAGGGGTACCTTAAAGATATAGTACCACTGCTCTCCTCTTGCAGCCAGCACAAGTTCACATTCTTAAAAAAAATCAGGTCCTGCATCCAAGGAACACAATGAACAAGACCATTATTGATATAATGGGCATTTTGTATGTGTGGGTAAGACCCCTTCTGGTTACGTTGTGATGTTATAGTTCTCTAAGAATGATGAAGTCATGAGGGATAAAGCTTTTCTGTTACTCTTCCTCCCTGCCCCTAAAATTCCTGATTCCCTTTCCAGCTTTTAGGCCATATATTTCATAGGAAAATCTAGTCTTTGTCTCTTTCCTTGTCTTCAGCTGCAGAGAGAGTCTAACCCCTTCAACCTTTTTTTGGATAAAGTGAGGTCAAATGATTAAATGCGGCCATTTCATATAAGCTCTCTCGTATTTTGGTCACTGTCTAAATCCCTCTTTTGCTCTGTTCATTCACTGAAGGATAATCCCCTCTTGGCAGAGGGCTCCAGTCTGGGTGGCAGCAAACACCTGAGCAAAAGCAATATTGACATCGTGGGAATCATGGAAGAGGAGAAGCCGAGGCCGGCATTGCCCAGGAAACAGAGTGACTCATCCAGCTGTGACTGTGACACTATAACACAGCACCATGCTTTCCTGTCTAGGTAACTAGTGTTTGATGACTGAGAAAAAGAAATAGGCTTGCCACTGAATGGAGCCTCTCAGCACTAGAGCAATAGAATGGTTTCGATTGTTTGTGGTGTGTTTCTGGAGGTTTGCTTGAAGTCCCTGTGCATCCCTCAAAGAAAACCACAAACAGAGTGGGTCTAGTAGGAACTTAGTCACACGTGGAGAGTTTTCTGTTTGATCTTTATTCAGTTGTGAGAGTTTTGAATATGCAAAACTAAATGCAGGCAGTTCCATTTCTTCAGTGCAGCCTACACAAATCAAGATGGATGAATGCTGTGTGTTTCTACATTTCTGTTACGTTTTTCTTTCTGAAGTCTTTGCTTACTCCTTGTGATAATTGCTTTAGGTACTCCCATTGGTCTATGAGTTATTCCCATCAACTTTAAACAACGAAAAATCCCAACTGCATAAACATTTGGAGGAAATTGGGGAAGGAGAGTTTACTTAATTAGCTATCCTGGATCCTAAGAAACTTCTGAAACACAGATTTGATGGGACCATCAGCATTCCCTTTGTCTCATTGTTTCTGCCTGGTCTGAGCCGTTGGTTTCTTTACTTATTTGAATTCTTTGTGCTTTTTGTCTTCTATCCATCGTCTTATTTCCTTTATTTCATTGGGAGTGATGCAGAGGGAGAAGTCTTACTGTGTGTTGAAATTTCAGTTCTGCTCCATTTGTGTAGAGTGCAGATTTAGTACTGTGCTTTACTTCAAGTCTGACACTTTTGTTAGTAGCAGTTTAAGGTAATTTTATTTTCTTCCTTTGAAAGTACTTTGCTTTTTTTGACTATTCTGTTTTTATTTTCAAACTGTTGGGTTTTCTGGATATTGATATGTTGTGAAGTGTCCTCCCTCTGAGGTAGAATGGTTGTTTTTCACATATCTGTGGCTGAAAACGTGAAGATTTTTTTGGTTAATCACTTCTAGGTTCTTGTGTAGGAGTACCGTCTGTAAGACTTGTGTAAGTTCATTATGACTTTTCCCATAAGCTCCTTTACTGCGATTTGGAGATGGTTTGTCAATGATGTAATGATGTTACAAAGACCTCTCTTTCAACACACTGTGGTTGTGTTCCAGTGTGCCAGGTTGTGCAAGAGACTTTGGTAAAGAGAGGTAACTCCTAACTGGTGTGCTGATGGTGGATTTAGTTCTTGGCTTTCTTCATTTCTGCCCTATAAAGGGGCCCTAAGCCTGGTCCCTGGAGCTTCAGTTAACAACATCAGGTTGTAAATTAAGAATCTCACTAGGTTCTCAGATTGAAAGAGGCCTGACTGGTCTTCCTTGAGACCGGTCTTCAGGATTTGTGGATTCTGATCCATGCTTGGCCACTGATGCAGAGTGTAGTATGGAGATAACTTCAGTTACAGCTCTGGTTGAAGTCAGTATGGTCAACACCTCTCAGTGAGACTCTGCATGTTCTGGAGGCATATTCTGCTCTGTCTCATGACTGGACAGCAGGTGTATGTGCTGTTCTTTGCTTCTGAATGTATTTATTTCATCTCAAGCAGAACTATATGAGGGGTGAGTGTCAGTGACAGACGGGTGACCCATATTTACCTTACCATCACTTCAAAGATTAATAGCTGTCTATAAGCAGCACTGATTTTAATCTGTAATAAATAGTTGAAAATAGGAAAATTTAGTTCATAGTTCAGGGAATGGATTAGAATGATGCTTTTTATGTACCCAGGTAACATACTTTATGACTGCAACCATTGTCCTCATACAACTTGAGTAGATTAGGACTTGTAGCAGAAGTTTCGGAGTAAGCTTACATACATGGTGTGCTGCTAAAAGGGAGAGGAGTTAAATGTCAATGACCTTGCATAACTTAACAATGAGTATTCTGTAGAATAACCGTAGAAAACTCTTGCATGTTGGAGGTAGTAAATGTATTGAATAGCTGCACTGAAAATGGTGCTAAGCATCTGCCACACTGCAATATCTATCTACAGTTTAAGGCATATTGCTTGGATCTAGGTAAAGATACTTGAGCTTTCTAAGCAGCTTGAGCTTTCTAAGCAGCCTGTGTTGGGAATGGATTTTTTTCTCTGGATGCCCTCTTCATTATTGTTGAATCAGTGCATTTTCTTTGCTCAGCATCCACTCAAGTGTGTTGAAAGATGGTGCAGACTTTCCTCCTGTGAATTCCAGTCTCTCAGAAGTAAACTTGGGCCGATTTGAATTCGAGGTGTCTGATTTCTTCCTCTTTGGATCGCCGCTTGGTTTGGTGCTGGCCATGAGGAGTACTGTTCTGCCTGGCCTGGATGGTAAGCTGTATCTGGGGATAGAATACAGGCTGCCTAATGACCTTTGTAAACAAAGAGGCTCACAGAAAAGGAAGTAAATAAAGGAGCCTGGTTAAAGACTGGGGTGTGAGGTTTCTTCCTGTAAAAGATGGGAGTGTAACTGTAGATGCTGAGGTGACGAGGGTTGTTCTGAGGCTGCAACTACTCACCCATTTACAGTAGTGTGTCTCTTGCTCTGCTCTTAATCCTTTATTCCATGTCATACAACATGAAGCTTACACCTCACCAAGGATCCATCCTTGAAAAAGATACCAACAATTAACATCTCTGCTTGGCTGTGCATTGTATCTTGTTTATACATGGCTTCATGGGTGAATTTGGGCCCTGGGTGTGTTGGTTGTGAGCTGTTTTTTCCTCTCTGCTAACAGAGCCTAGTGATCAGACACATACAGGGGTTTTTTTTTTTGTTTGATTTCTAAATTCGTCTGGATTTTTTCAGTTGAAGTAAGTGTTTACTTTCTTTTTCAACATTCAGTGTGTTTTGCCTCTTTGCATTGTATGAGGTTTGGACACTACAGCATATTTGTAGGAAACAAGATGTTCATTTGTTAGGTGAGGGAGGAAAATCAGTTGCAGCACTGAGAAGAGGCAATAATCCGGGACTCCCTGTTTTTTCTCCTAGATTTATAGACTTTTGAGTAATGTCATTTGTCTGAGCTATAAAAGTCACATTTGATTGTGGGAATCAAGTGAAATGTAATATAAACTGCAAATTATTTTACCTGCCATAATTAGAATAATAACTAAAGCTGCATCTTTCGGAGCCCTTAGAAATCTGATAGGATTGGTTTTAGCAACATGTTTGATGGACTTGCAAGAGAGCATAGTTAAACTCCCATTTTGCTTTTCATTCCTCATATTTGCAGTACCAGTTAAGTTCAAATAAAAAAAGAAAACCAAAGCTCAGCTAAGGATAATGGGAATTAGTACATATTTTCCTACAAAATAACGCTTTTTGTTTCTGTGGAAGAGCTGTCAGGGAAATGATCAAAAAGTACCTAGGTGATGGCTAGCTTTGAAAACTGCACCATAGTTTTTTTGTCTTAAGGATTTCTTTATAAGATAAGCAAATTTCCCTCTGTGGATGATGGGGACTTTGCTGAGGATGTTTGGGCAGGGAATTGAGGGATGGTTTGGTTTTGTTTGTTTTTGTTTTTGTTTTTTTTTAAGGACTTCACTTGGGAAAATTAGCTATTAATTTGCACGTGTGGATTTAAATTCTTTGATCTAGAATTTGTATTTGTATTTGCAAGGTGGCCTGGTTTTCACTTAATGAATTAGAATGGACACATTTCCTCTGGAATCATATGTGAAATAGAGCATGCAAATGATTAGCAGGTGCCAGCTGCTGCACAGGAACTATTACACCCTGGGATTGTTTGGTGTAGGAGTACCTCAGTGGCAAACATGGACACATCTGTTTGTATAGTCAGTGGTGGCTGTTAACAGTTGACTGTATGTGGTCAGCCCTCCTATCAGTCAGTCCTGATCAGCACAGATGAAATGCACAAGAAAGCATTTAAGCACGGCAGAGATTAATTCTTTGCAAAGAAAACATAATTCTCTTGCAGACACCAACTTGTGTGAAATATATTCTGTGAAGTAAAGCACTGCACTGCATTGTAAATAAAATCATATTTTGGCAAGCCTGTAACTTTGACCTATGTATTTAGGGATCCAGTGCTTATGCAGAAAACTGGATATTATCCTACCAAACTAGAGCTTCCTTCCCTAGTGGGTAGTATGTTGGTTTCTTCTTTCTTTCTTGTCATGCTTAAGATTAACTGTCTGAGTCAAACATAAAGGAAGTTTTTAAGGTAATTAACTCAGTTGCCTAATTGCACCTTCTAATACTTCTGGTTTTCCTTGCAAATAATTAATCTCTGCCATGCTTAAATGCTCTCACACAGGTGACCCATTTTCCATCTTCTCTGGCAAATAGTAAGACCAAAATACAGCTTGAAGAAAGCAATCAAAAGTAGTCTTGGATCTTTGTAGTCTTGCTGGGGTTCCCTTCTGTTTTTCCTGTGATGCAAGTAACTGGAATACATGGGAGAGTATACTCAGTTTTCATGGCACAAAGGGTACTTGATAGTGGTTCTTGGAGAACTGTGGAAAGGTGCTTCACAGAAGGATCTCACAAGCCATAAGTTTTGCTTATGGCTGGCTTAATAGAGGCAAAGGTGGCACGAAGCTCGCATTTATTTGGTAATGGGAAAGAGAAAAGATTCTACAGTGTCCTCAACAAGCACTCTTATTATCTCCCACCTTCTTTTAATCTGCTACCGAGTGTGCTGACTGAGGCACTGAGCCACCCTTTCTAGAAAAATCAACATAAAACAGACATGAAAACTAGGGTTTGGTTATCCTGTGGCTGGAAACCTGGTAATTGCCACTGTTTGCAATATTAAAATGCTATATAAAGAGATCTCGTGGGAGGAAAAGACAACTTAATGCTCCCAGAGAAAGACATCCACTTTGTTTATTTTGTGTGGCAAAAATTGTGCAGAATTAGAAAGATGTTGCACTGTCCTCAGAGTGAGCCAGCAAATGCAAAATACAATGCACACTGTGTGTCTAAAGAAGAAAAAAGTTTATGGCTGGGCAGAACTGGTTCATATATAGGTATATTCTTATTGGAAGATTTGTTCCAGAGCATTTCTTGAGAGAAATGACATCTTCATGACATGAAGATAAGTCTCCTGGACGGATTGGCGTGATGCAGAGTGCTTGCAATGAAGTGATACCTGTGGATGTAATTCGTCCTTGTACTCGAAGTATCTTGAGAAGCTTTTGCTATGATCACTGGAAGGTTAATGGTCTTACTAGTTAGAGGAAAAAAACATTGTGTGCCTGAGCTGTAGCCTTAAGAGGAAAAAGCATTCATATAGAACAGAACAAAAAAAAGTAGTGCTCTGACCTGCTTGTGACAGCTTGATTATTGCAACTTGTTATCAGCCTTCTGAGCTTGCAAGTTGGTAACATCTGCATGGTCCATATCAAGATTTGTGTCTCTATACCACTAATAGCAGCAAGCACCAGAATATGAGTTTTTGGAGTCCTTCCAGCACTGTGGAAAGCACTTGAGAAAACCTCTAAGAATGTAGTGTTTCCTGATGTGGCTCTTAGTGATTCTCTGTGACTCCAGCAGAGGAAGGTGTACAGCATCAGGTTTGCTCATGGTAGCGTTGCTTTGCTGTTGCTCTTGAAAATGAGACAGAATCTGAGTATTGTGGGTTTGATTTCTTTCTTTCTTTTTTTTTAATTCCACAGTGGCTACTCTGGTAGGAGATAGACACCATTCAAGCTAATATTCCATGACACCTTATATTAAATCTCTTAACATCTTTCTTATGGTTTCTAGTTAAGTGGTTTTTTGGCTTGTGCATGGGGACAGTGTTGTAGCAAACATGTCTGATGAGGAAAAAGGTCATACATGTTATCAGGTTTTTATCACCTCAAGGAAATAATAATTCCATCAAAACAAAACTTAAGGTTTACTGTCCAGCACAGCAGGTTGGAAAAAACGTGTCTTGCTTGCATGGAGTTCATGAGGAGCAGACATAATATTCCCAAACATATTTTAGAAATACTTTAGTCATTCCTTTACTCTTGTAGTTAGTAACTGACTTGTAACATGTAATGCAGCACTGTACAAACTGTACTGAATTTAATGAGCTTTGATTTGCTTGCACTGCAAGACTCAATGTGATTCAAGTGTGATGTGGTGAGAAGTGACTGCACTGACTGTTTTGCAGACCTTAGCAGTCTCCTGTGCTTACCCATCTGAGTGTAAGTTATGCTTTGGTGGCTTGTGTTTAGTCAGAGGAATGCCTTATTAGCTGAGTAAGCGATTTTTCAGGTTTGCATTTACAGTTGCAACCCCAAAACCCCAGAAGCTGCACCTCTTCAGCAAGAATCATAAACGTTGCTTTGCCTGTTACAGTATGACCAATCTCATTTTTATACATCAGCTTCCATAAGGTGGATTTGGAAGCTACAGTGCTTTCTGTCACCTAGATTTATGTCCTCTGGATGTAACAGGCCAGTCAAACCATTTTGCTGGTAAATACTTGAAGTGCTGAGCATCATGGCTGTAGTGCTCAATAATATACTTAGAGCTTCTTTTTTCTGTATGTGTTTGGCTGTGTTCATGTCTGCTACACACCTATAGCTCAGATTGTGATATTTCTGTAAGGTCTGTTGCAGTAAAGTGTTCTTTACATATGAAATAGCAAACAATTTAGTTAAATTTCCTGTGGCCAGATGTATGCTAGTCTGCAGTTTGCAGAAGACTGTATTAACCACGTTTCTGTATAGACTCCCTGAAAGTTGTAAAGGGTCAATACTGAACTCTCTTTCTCTCTGTCTCATTCTCATTTAAGTGTGCCAGGTCCGCCCAGCCTGCAGCCAAGTGTACAGCTTCTTTCACTCTGCTGACCCATCTGCCTGCAGACTTGAACCCTTACTGGAGAAAAAATTCCATCTCCTGCCTCCATTCAGTGTCCCACGGTACCAGAGATACCCACTGGGGGATGGAAGATCTCACCAGTTAGGTACAGTGGCAATTTTCGTAGCTCTCCTTACCTATTGATCCCTTAAGCATTCTCTCCTTACCCAGCTCAAGAGGACTTGAAATATCAAGGTGCTAACATGCTGCAAACAAGCCATCTGGGACAGAATGGCACAGGCATAGTAAGTGCGGAACCCAAGATGACCAAGAAGAAATTATTCTTACATGTGAGCTTTGTGATACTAGTAGGTGGTGATATCACTGCTTTAGCTGAAGTGTCACTTGCAAACTTCCATGTCTTTGACTATCATTTGAAACAATTTATTTTTACAATGAGCTGCTCTTTACCTAGATTGTCACATATTGTTTCTCTTGATCACTGAGATGCAACTCTGTAAAAGGTCCTCCTGCCTTTATTTTATTTCTTGCCAAGTGTGATAGTAAATTTAGATTAGTAGTTTCCCCCTGATTGCAGTAGGGTCTCCTTTCTCAATTTAGCCATGCTGCCCTACTCACTCTGAAGGAGTTTCATCCATGGTCATGAAATCTGATATTATTCAGGAAAATGCTCATTAGCTGTGTATTAAAAACAAACAAATGCATACTCTGGTTTCAAAGCCATGTTGTTCATTCTATTGTCTTCTTTTCAGTATTTTCATTTTTGTAACCTGCAGGTGATGCTATCCACGACCACAGTGCTCTGTTCCTTGACAACAGCTCTTTGAACATACCTTTCTCTCAGGAGAGTCCTGAATCTCTAAATGCATCTGATCAACCGCAAGGGAAAACAAGGAAGTTGAGTTTGGCCAGCACAAGCAGTGAAAACTCAGGATCAACAGAAAGCTTGCCTTCAGCATACCTCACCAACAGTGAGTGAAGCCTGGTGCCATGTGCTGTCTGAGATGGCAACAACTCTTCCCTCCACATCCATTCTGTGGAAAAGTTTGTTATGAAAAGGAAAACCTAGCTGCTTGGAATTTTGGAGAGAGTGAGAACAGCTTAAGATGCTGCAATTTTAAATAACACAAGTTAGCTTCCTACCTGTTTGTAATTTAGTAGATAAAGTAACAGAGGTGAAGTCACGGTTTTATGTTAAGGTGCCACTCGTAAGTAGTCATTAAGGGTTTCATACTAACTGGGATTTAAAAGCATGTTCCATGCATAAAGGAATATAGATGGATAAGATTTGTTGTCCATAGTTGAAATGACTATAAATCATTATGTTATCCTGTTATGGACTCTAGGCATATATCAATGCTCTGTTCCCTGTTTGGGAAGCATTTGCAATTCCCACTATATGACACAATCATACAAGTATTAGTCTCCCACTGTACATTTTCCATAGATCAGGAAGCAACAGGGATCATAGAATGAATCATAGAATGGTTGGGGTTGGAAGGGACCTCTGGAGGTCATCTAGTCTAACCCACCTGCAGTGGGAATCATGCTGAGGTGATTTCTGCTTCCCAACAGTTGAACCCAGTAGAACTGTTTAGATTGCAGACATTTAAGTGATGGAACAGTACTTTTGTGTTTGATAGATACCTTTAACAGACTCTAAATGTCAAGATTAAAAAAGCAGACGACTTCATTCAGTTATCTAGCTTAACCATAAAGACAGCAAGAGATTTATTAAGAAGATATCTTATAGAAATGTGGTGTTATTTTGTTTGATTTTTTTTTGTAGTTACTGCAAAGTGGTGGGGTACAAAACGAATAGATTATGCCTTGTATTGTCCAGATGTGCTGACAGCCTTTCCAACTGTGGCTCTGCCACACCTCTTCCATGCCAGCTACTGGGAATCAACAGATGTTGTGGCCTTCATTCTGAGACAGGTCATCCATCTCTTTTTATTTTTTCTCTCTACAGTGAATAACTTTGTGATTGTTAATTGCATCTTCCAGGGGCGATGTAGTTTGGTTAGGTGGCTAACTGTGGTTGCATCACATACAACTGGGTGTAGAGATGACAAATGTGGATTTATTGGAGAGGTGAAGCAGTGAGGCCACTGTTAGCACTGCTGGCTGTGTGACTGGGAACAACGCACTGTCACACATACCTTATTCATCCCTCCCAGACCCCAGATCAGTATAACCCTCTATTACGTGTTAATTTCCCCCTGATTTTGAAGGAGTAGGCTGTCTCCAGCCTTATGTGAATAGAATGTATGCCAATTTGTTAGAAAACACACTGACCTCTCAGTATTACTATGATTTTTTGCAAGCCAGCTGCTTTGCGAAGGCTTAATGCAGTAGGATTTTACTCAAGTGACTTGATATAGGACATCTTTCAAAATTACTCTAGGCCGTTGTTCCAGAGAGGGAACCCAGGGTGGAAACTTGAGCACAGAAAACCCTTGGGTGATTTTCTGATAGCTTGTGAAAGAGACAGACTAAGCTGTTTCTCATTCAGAATGAAGTAGCCTCCCGCTATCCATGCACCCAGAGTGCTACCCACAGATTCACTAAGACATATCCAAAAGGTGACAGGAACCATTCTCAATGCAGATTGAGTCAGGAATCACCCCTACTCCATAAAGGACATTAAAAAGAACTTTTGTGGTCTTAAGCTTCTTTACTGACTTTGCAGACCCTGAGCAGACAATGTGACTCTCTCACTTGAAACCATCCCCATGTTTTCACTGTTTTCTCTGGAAGAATATGCAAGCTTTATTGCAAACAGAAAAGCTGTTCATAAGCGCTGGAGATTTAAGTGTTGGCCAACAGAGTGAAAGCAGTTTGTCTGTACAATTAATGTGAACATACGGCTTGTATCTCTTTCTACTCTGAGTGTACTTTTGGCTCTGCAGTGTCACTCAGCTGGGGCAGCAGTGTACTTTCCCTTTCTTTGCCTAGTACCAGTACTCCCCAGGCCACATAGTATTTATTAAAATAGTAATATAATTTCAGGTGATGAGGTATGAAAATGTAAATTTCAAGGAAAATGACAACCTGGATCCAGCGACACTAAGTCCATCCAATCCACGAGAAAAATGGCTACGAAAAAGGACACATGTCAAATTGAGAGTAAGTGTAAATCTGAATATAAATGGTAACTCTACAGCTTGGTTTTGGCAGCAATTAAGACAGAATTTCATCTCCCAAAGCATGAGTTTACATAACTGAATATAACAAAAGAGCTGAAAGCTGCTAACGTAATCCAGAGGCAAACAAATTAACAGTCACTGAATAGGAACAATTTCTTCTTGGCTTATCACTACACCTTGAGAGAGAGTATATTTCTTTCTTTAAGTAGCAGAGGAACCTTAGGTTTCAGTTGAGCAAAGAAATTATTCTTCTATTTCCTTATATGATGGATGAGTCCATAACTCTAGAAAAAATACTTTCTTCATTCTTCAGATGCCACTTGAGTTAAAAATGTCAGTTAAGATTTGTGTGTCTTGTGTGTAATTGTGTGAATGAATCTATGGCATCACTTGAAGTGAAAAGACAGTTGGCCTTCCCTTCAATGTTCTCTCTTATGTGCTTTCACTAGACAGTCTGTTCAGGAACCCACCATTACTGGAAATATAGCTCCAGGTGAAATAGGAATGCTGTTCTGTTAGGTGCTCTGAGGTGCACTGTGACTTATCGCAGACACACTGTCTAGGACTGGTTTTGTGTCACTGTTCATAACAGGGACAGTAGCCTCGTTCCCAAAGTAAACACCCTTCTGTTTTTGTTTCAGAACGTGACTGCTAATCACCGTGCTAATGATGTCATTGCAGCAGAAGATGGTCCTCAGGTACTAGTTGGGCGCTTTATGTATGGCCCTCTGGACATGGTAGCTTTAACAGGTGAAAAGGTAAAGTCTGCACAATGGAATTTCTTATTTTTCTGAATCAGCTTTTGCTAGAAACAGTTGTTGAATGTAGCACACACGTCTGTTACCGGAGACGGCCTTCAAGGGGTGGCCTGCAGACTTTGGAGTATTAGTCTGTGTATGACAGCTGAGCCTGATATGCTCTCTCACATCACAGTGCTGTCCTCAGCACACAGGAAATTTCCCTTGAACCTCATCCGTTTTGGGTGCCTCCTGGTGAGGCACAACATAGTAGTGACAACAGGGATGAGACCATCTGGTCAAGACAAGGAGACAGGAGCTTAAGCCTCTCTGAGATTATCTGCCAGTCATACCCTCTCATGCTCCTGTTGGACTGGCCAACTAGGTGCTCTCAGCTTCAGTCTGTTGACCATTAGAAAATGTTTATTAAGCTGAGGCAGGCCTGACATGCCAGTTGTTATTGAAGCAACGATCAGTTCTGGAGAAAAAAGATCTTGTTTTCACAGAAATTCTTAAAACGTGCCTTCTGGGGGTTTCTGCAGGTGTGTAGACTGGATTCATTTTATCCCTCAGTCTTTTCCTGAGATGAATTTGGGAAATTTGGTAAAAAAGACAGCATATTCAGCTTTTTGATGTGCAAATGCAAACTAGGCTGAAGATCTCTTTCAGCATTTCATTGCTTTTGCTGAGGTCAGAGGTATCTCCCTGGGATTTATTTAACCCATTATTTTCTGGGTGTTACCATCTGATTTTCCTCCCTGCTGGCTGATTGCCTTGAAGCCATGTTCCCATTTCAGAAGGATAGGGATGAACAATAAGCTATGTTTCTGCAGTGGGAAACAGATTCATGTTATATTTGTGTATTGGTTAGAATCCTGTCATTAAAATCTCTTGAAAGAAATTGCTAAGTAAAAATGCGAAGATTATTACTAATTACTGCACTGGGGAAAATTCCATACTCAGTGATGAATTACTGATAGCTTTCATTTTAATTTTGAGGGGGTTTTAAAACCAGTAGAAGTACTGTCTAGGAAACTTTGGGTTTTTTTTTTTTTTTTACCCTTTTGTATTGTCCCTCCAAGGATCAAAAGTAACTTTACATAAAAGGCCATGTTTCATAATCTCTTGATATGGAGAGGGAAAACCTCTGTGAATTCACTTTGCAGACAAAAAGCAGAAGAAAGGAGTAAACCCATTGTTTGATCCCGGTAACACTTCTGGTTCAGCAGTACTTGTTGTTTCTTCCCTTGCACCAAAGCTCATCCCTTTGAAAAATGAAGTTCTGAATTTCATCCGTTCGGAATAAGTTTACCATTATTTATACTTACATCCCAACGTTATGTAACTTCCTTGTGTCCAGAAAGAGCATCCACAGAAACAGCATGATCTCCTAGAGCACTGGGCTGTACGTTGAGCACTGATAAAGCCCGCATAAACCTTGTATGCCTAAGTTCTGTAGGAATTTGAGTACAAAGGAGGGCTTGGCAGATATCTCCCTCAGATTTACTGATGTACATATTGCTAAAAAGCACCAGATCAAGTCTGATGAATGCTTGATACACTTCATGTTAATTTTGATTAAATATTTCAGTTGAAGAAAATGACATTGATGAAACCTTTTGGAAAAAAAATCTTCATAATTTGAAGTCTGTGGTTTTGCACTTGTAGGCAAGGTTATGATTTGAGAAAGATTTCATTTTGCTAATAACCAGGTGAAATTTTCCATTTTGTAGGTTTAGTGTGCAAAAATATAACATACATAGGCAAGTTGAAATGATCTTTTTTCTGATTCAATGTTCCTGCCAAATTTCTGAGCTCTACACACTCCTTTGATACTTGCAGTGCTAAGCCTGGTGCTTTAAATAGTGAAGGCAGTAAACTCTTGTACTGTGTGTTAGAAAATGTTTTCTAATTGAAAGGACACTGTGAAGTTTGTACCGAGTTCTGAGGTTCCTTCAAACCTCCTTGTAAGCTTTTTGTACAAGGCGTAGTTGGAGATACTACTGTGATCTAGGCTTGGCAGGCCTTGTAAGTAGGGGACTTATCTGCTGTCATACAAGATGACTAGTATTGTTTTTGCAGGTTGATATCTTCATAATGACTGAGCCATCGTCGGGTAGGTGGGTGTATTTTGACACAGAGATATCCAACAGCAGTGGACGGATATCCTACAGCATACCTGAGCAGAAGAGACTGAGAGTTGGTGTGTATCCCATCAAAATGGTGGTCAGGTAATAGCTCCAAGCTGGAACTATAGCTGTGATGAGTTGTGCTCGGGAAGACACTAAGGTGTGTGAGACTGAAGGGGATATGGAGGGACATCTTGGTCAATTAGTTTTATTTTCTTGGTCTTGTCACTGTGTTGTCAGCTTAGATTGAAGCAGTGATCTGCGGCGGTCTCATGGCTGTCTGCTCCACTCCCACAGTGATCATCTGTTCACTGGCCAGTTCAAAGGTGCCAAGACCAATGAGTTTATCCCTCCTGCAACACAAGTCCTCAGTGCATTTTTGTTTAGGGGCACTTGGTCTTGCAAAGTATGTGGGCTGGATGACTGTAATCAGTCTTCTTGTGGCAAGAATGCATGACTTTGCTTTAACTCTCCAGAGGGGACCAGAGCAGTGCTGCAAGTTACCTGACTGTTCTGCCCCGAGGAATGGAGTGTGTTGTGTTCAGCATTGATGGCTCATTTGCAGCAAGCGTTTCAATTATGGGAAGCGATCCCAAGGTCCGAGCTGGGGCTGTTGATGTTGTCAGGTAAGTGAGGTTTGCACACTTTTTAAAACTCTCTCTTCTACTAAATAAGCAACAGTTCTTTAAAAGCCAGGATTCTTTGCAGGTACATCTCTGTGTTTGCTTGTACTTCAGCTCTGTCTGATTTTTAGAGTAATCTTTGAATGCTATGTATTGCTTTCAGATTTGTGATTTAAGTTGCCTGAAGATTAGAAGTTATTCTTCTTGAGAATGTGGCCATTAAAGTGTGGTGCAGTGAATTAATAATGATTCCTTGTGTTGCTGTGATTAGCAGATTATATTTTGTGTTTCACTAACTTCAAATAAGGACATACTTCTATCTCAGAAATACCAAGTGCCATGAATGCAAGAGCATTTTTGGAGGAAACATTAAAAAGCCTGTTAATCCATTCTTGCAGTTCTGTTAATGTTACAATGGATGGGGAAACACAGCTCTGATTTTGGAACTGGAATGGGATTGGAAAGACATCACTTTTCAAAGATTTCCAGTCCTTGCAGCTGATAATGGCAGGAAATAACATTAAATGTTTCAAAGGTTCCAGGGCTCGATGTGTAGCAGGCTCTATTCTAAATACATTTTTAAATAGCTTCCACATTGCGTATAACATATTGCATAGGAATCTCTCTTGCTTCCCTCTGTCTCCCTCAAGATGTAGATGATGTTATCTAATTTCTTGATAGGAGCAGAGATGTAGGCATGCTGCTTTCCACTTGTTGAAGGGTAACGCCCAACCTCTAACTGGTTGTGTGCTGAGCAAAGAAATGCTGACCTGGCCTGTGTGTATTGTTTCTCTTTCTGCTGTTTCTGACAGGCATTGGCAGGATCTGGGATATCTGATTATCTATATTACTGGCCGTCCAGATATGCAAAAGCAGCGTGTTGTTTCGTGGTTGTCCCAACACAACTTCCCACAAGGGATGATCTTCTTCTCAGATGGACTTGTTCACGACCCACTGCGACAAAAGACCATTTTTCTCCGGAATCTTGTGCAAGAGGTACTGAAAATCTGTTTATAGCCTTAAAACCTTCTTCCAGAGAATGTCATTTAGTGAAGTTAAACGTCTCCCTTCCTTTTGAACAGTAAATCTCACCTGTGGTCACCGAGTCTTTTTGCCATTCCTTTTTTCTTTTCTCACTTTTTAAAGAGCAAGGAAGGCTGATAAAACCTCCAAAGGGGCCTCCAGGCATGACAGATAAATAGATGAACTGTTGTTCTTTCCTGTACGCACATCTGTAGTTCTTGCTGCCATGCATGCAGAGATTGAGTTACTGATTTTTCTGTGGTTTACAATGAACTCACCTGCTGCTTCATTGCAAAAAAAGTGCCATCCTTGTGGTGCGTGGTGTTCAACAGAGCATTCACTTTAGAAGTAATATTTGTTTCAGTGCCACATCAAAATCTGTGCCGCGTACGGTTCCATGAAGGATATTTCTGTGTACAACGTCTTGGCTCTGTCGCCATCCCAGATCTATATAGTTGGACGACCAACAAAGAAATACCAGGCCCAGTGTCAAGTAAGTAACTCTTGCTACTCAGCCAGGAAGTCCTATGGGAGAATGAGGAAATGCATGCATATGGGATGCATGAGCAAACACACATACACCAGAAAAAGATAAGAGGCAGAGACAGTGTTTCTGAGAAAGGAAGACAGGTTTGGTTTCAGATTAAGCACTTTCTGCAGGGTGAATAGTAATAAGAATCAAGTGGTCATAGGCTATGTCTGCAAGTGCATGTATCCTATATTGCTGAATGACAAAATGGAACAAGTCACTGGAGAAAAAACAAGCAAGGGGAGAGGAATATTAGTACTTCATAGGTATCTAACTGGGATGCCAAAAAGAAGAACTTAATTCTTCACAGAACTCATAGATTGAGGCAGCAGTAATTTATCACTCTTTTCTATCCTTCCTATTTCAGTTCCTCAGTGAAGGTTATGCAGCCCACTTGGCCTCGTTGGAGTTCAGTCTCCATTCACGATCCAAAAAGAACAGCTCTCGGATGATACTGAGGAAAGGCAGCTTTGGCCTCCACTCCCAACCAGAGTTTTTGCGCAAGAGAAACCACCTCCGCAGGACTATGTCTGTACAGCAACCTGACCCACCCTCTTTGAACCCCAAGCCAGAGCGTGCCCAGAGTCAGCCCGAATCAGACAAAGATCATGACAGGCATTTGCCTTCCATTGCTTGGGTTCGAGGTGGAGTTCACAAATTTGAATCTGTTCCCTAGGAAGCTTGGGAATACAGATCTTGGGTGCACCCCATGAAACTTGTAGGCATGCCTCAAAGATAATAGTGAGGCAGCTAAGAGACGTAGAGGGGAACCTGTACCTCAGTCTTCCCTGCTCTGGAATCTGCCTTGTTAACTCCAACTGGGGAACTTCCTCTGTTCCTCTTGACACATTTATCGGGAAATTTTAAAACTATCTAAAACTACTGCAAGTGCTGACATCATCAAAGCAAAAGGAAATGGATTTTATTATTTTTTGCAACAGATAAATTGTGCAATAAGAGAAGAAGCTGTAACAGGCTGATCTTACTCTGAAGGAGGACTGTCATATCAGCTAACTTGCTGCACTCAAAACAGTATAAACAGTAGGTCCCATAGGTTACAGAGGTTTACATTTTAAATGGTTGTATCTGTTTCCACTTCATTTTATCAAAAGTGATACGCTGTAAAGGAAGCAGAGGTGGGAACTAAATAATGAGTGGTCAGGGTTTGTACAGCAAGATGCTTTTCGGGTTCCTTAAACCTAGGATTTCCTTTCAGCTTACAGTGTTGGTCAGCAGACCCAAACATGGGCACTGGAATTTGTGTGAGGTGCTGAATGTCAGGAGAGTGGGAGAACTCCACTTACGAACCCAACCGTAAAAACTTCCTGTTAGACGTAGGTGTGTCTGCCACGGTTGGAAGCAGTTAGTGTTGCTGTATACAAAGTAATGTACAAGTGTACAAAGATCACATTGTTTTGTGGAACTTGATGACTGTGCAAAATGCGTGGACTACTCCGAGTAAGGAGATGGGCTCTGACCATCCAAGTCTGAGAGACAGATCCGAATACAGTAAGCTAAAGGAATCCATTTTACTAAGGGCTCTGCAAACTTCAGAGCAAACACTTTTTTCATTATTCTAACTAGAATCTTTACACTGGTGGAGAAAAAAAGTGATAGAATTCCTGTGGGTAAATTGTTTACCTTCTCATGCTTTATAGCAACTGCTGTGTTAAGACAATCTGTATCATTCAGAATTACAGAATTTGAGCTTCAGAGAATGGATATGCCAAGTTACAGGAGCCAAATAGACGTTTTCTCTTGGATCTCTCAATGAACTTACAAAAAGTAAAATACGTGAAGTTTTCCTTAAGTGGTAACGTTTCTGAAGTGTTATAGTTAGTTAAACACAGTAGCAGTTTGCAAATTCTTCAAGCAGATAACTGCACTGCACTGCATTCACTGGGAGAACTTTCACGACTGAAATGTGACTTAAAAGCTACAATGAAGTTACAAGTGCACATCAACCCCCTTGTCTTTAAAAGTGGAAATGAGACTGTTGATACTGAGAAATGTTGAAGTCAATAGATTTCTTTTTCAGGTTGGTTTGTTTGTTTTTCCTTTCAGGGAGTTGGCGTAGAGAGGATGTCATGCCTTCCCTCCCCGCCACCCGCCATTCAGGTTTTCCTAGTCTGTAGCTAGACCAGAAGCAGCCTCCCAGCAAGTGTGTTGGTTAATGAATTTGAAAGTTGAGATGTAAAGAAAACAACAAAAAGCAGTGGAAAACTATTAAGACAGCGCAGAGGTAAACCTAAGTCTGTATTTCCTATTCACCCAGAAGTTTCAGTATGCTTTCTGAAGGGCATAATAATGTGGCTTTTGCCTTCAAAGGCAGCAAACTAGCTTATAAATGGAGATCTTTGATTTAAATTTTTAGACATTACTTGGTAAGATTGTCGTTACCTAATTCAAACTTCCTGAAAGAGCTCTGGCACATCAGTAATTTGGTTTTTGTAATGTGCCCCTTAAGGGAAGGGATAATCTTTGCTGAGGATTTAGGGAAGATATTAGAAGTGTGGTAGCTCACACTGAGTGGGAGCAGGTAACTGTATTACAGGGAGATGCATTTATATGCTGTTTCCAAGTCAGCCAGCTACAAAAGCTAAATGAGAGATCTGCACAAATGACATTGAAGCAGTCTTCTTTAACTTTCAAACTCAGAAATTATTGTCTCTTGTCTTGGCCCACTGCATGTGTTAGTTCTAATCACGTAGTCCATTTCTTGTGTCCTCTGCAGCTGGGAGGAGATTGCACAGGTACACCAGACTCCATAGCTGTCCAGCCAGTTCACTGTTAGCATGCTCCTGGCTTGTTAGTTCTAACTAGGTGTGGGAATCCAAGACTTGGAAGGAGGAACTCACTAGGCAAATTACAGATTTGCTGAGGGGACCTAAAAGCAACACTGATTGATCACAATGTTGTGTACTGTGTCTCCTTACAGTAATCACTATTCTCGCTGCAAAGTTCAAAACTAATGTCCCTTTAGCCATCTACCTCTATCATCCAAGAAACTCCAAAATCTATTCTTAAGTTGCTGTAGTAGAAAGGCCTACTTCCTTCCAAAAGAAGGATCTGTGTGTAATTCTGTGACTGTATTAAAGGAACTAGTGTCTGAGCACAAGGTTAGAGAAACATCCTAGGTTGTTAAGGTTTCTTTTACTCTTGCAGACAAAATATCATTTTGCAGGGTACCATGTCATGAAAATGCAGATTTTGTCTATTTCTAATTAATAACTGGGTCACCTTGACAGTACTCAATGTGCTGGCTTCTTTTGAGAATATTATGAGCTAATAGTAGTAAAACAAATGTGTGTGTGTGTGTGCATGACTTGGAGTGGTAACATTTCAGAGTTTCTACATGTGGTGTTGAAGTCAAGCTGAAAATATTTTTCTTGACTTCATTTCCTACTATGTGTGAGAGCTCATGTGGCCTTTCCATAATTCCAACATCACTTGCTGCTCAGGGATGGAAGGATTTATCTCCTGATCACATGCCTCCAGCTGAGCACTTTGGCAAACAGTGATACAGGCAGTAGCTTGGAGGTTAAGACTTCATGTTAATTAGGAGCTGATCTTCTGAAACGTCAGATACCAGATGCATTTATTTTGAAAGCACTAGCCAGCTGCCGCTGAAATGGTAAAACAGCTATTGGAGCTGAGACTATGAAGAAGGTAAGTGTGATTTTTAAATGTCTCACAGCTAGGCTGTCAATTAATGTCATACATGCTGAACTACCAGCGCTCCCCACCCCGTTCCCAGCTATGCTTGGGGTGATCCCTGAGGTTTGCCTGATGAATCTATAGCATAATTTTTCAATCATGTTTTCTCTTAAAACATTCCCTTTTACTCAGAATTTCAGTTACACACTTTGTCCACATGAAACTGCAAGCCATGGCTCATGGGCATTCCCTTTGCAGTTGGATTTCAGTTTGACTTGTGCTTTCACAGAAGCATTACCAGTCCTACGCAGGCCATTTTCTAGGAAACTTTGGGTTCCTACAGTCCTCTTGCTCTGATTGCAGGTCCTCATTGCTGCAGTCTCTGTGCAGTCAGCACTTAACCTCTGTAGGCTATGGAAGTGTTAAAGCATGCAGATAAGAGAAAGGGACAGAGAAGTCAGGCGACAAAGGTGGGTGCCCAAGGAATACAGGTTGCTCATCAGTAGTTTCAGCACCTTTAGTGCCTGCAGTCTGTTACAGAAAAGCACATTCTTTTAACCTGCTGAATGGAGGAAACACAGTGACATTGTAAACTACAAAACTCCCATTCCAGTAGGTGATAAGGCAGCAGAACCAGTCAGTGCAAAGTAGGCCACAGTTGGGACCGTTTCCTTCTTTGCCCTTGTTGATATGGATCCAGTTTTAAATGACTGTAAAAAAAATGGCTGTGATTACTAGCAATGGTAGAGTTACATGAGATACTGTGAAAGCACACCTCCATAACTGTGGTGTTGTGTTTCTGTGTGTGTGTATATATGTGTATGTAACTACTGGAAGACAATTTAAGTGACATTTTGGTTCTGCGTTCACAGCAAGTTTGTAACCCAATATACTTAAAACCAACCAACCAACAAACTAACCCAACACAAACCCCAACAGTGGCTGTTTGTTCAGTTTTGTTGTCTAGTTAGGTAAGTTTGAATAAAGATCTCATTGTGTAAACAGTGCACAATATTCCACAGACCTGAATAGTGATGTTGATTCAAATCTGTTCATTTTGAATACCTTGTTGGCTTTTTTTTTTTGTTTGTTTGCATACACTAGTGCTTTTGGAACAAATTCTTGCCTGACAAAAGTACTCCTGTTTAGTTTTGTGGCATGGTTTATATCTATTCAACATAAAATTTTGTTACCTATAAAAATGACATGGCATTGATAATTCTTCATTGGGGTTCATGAGAGCTGCCATTTTGATTTGTGTACATGAAAATGGTCTTAATTCTTACAGATTCCTTCACCTGGTCCTCTAGTACCAAGGGAATTCACTTCTAAAGAGAGTTAAAACATTCACTGGTTAGGCAGAAGTGGAACTATCAGTAAACTAGAGGGGGGGAAATTACATACCTTCATCTACTATTAAAATAAGCAGAACCCGTGATACTTTTGTCTGGAAGCTCCACCATTCTGCCAATAGCCTTTGCTTGCCATTGTTAGTGAGCAAATTGTCCCTTTTAGCAGGCTTTAGGCTAGGGCACTACTTGTGTATTTAAGCAAAACCCAAATACTTAGATCTATAGTATCATCATGTACTTAATGAAATAAATTTACAAGTGAAAAAAAATTCATTTTTTCCTTGTTAGATTTGCTAAAAACTATAAGCATTTTTAATAATACCTGAAATCAAAAGGTATTTTTCAGTTTTTTTTAAATTTGTAAGTGCAGCAACTGTTACTGAAGGAGTAGGATTTCCTCCTCCTTGCAGCTAAGCCACAGAAAGGTGAGTACACCAACAAAAGTACTAGATGATTGGAGTCTGGGCACCTTTTCGGTAAGCCATTGGCTTAGTAGTGGAGAGGAGGAGAGGTTGTACAGTGCAATTTCATCATTTTTCTGATTAGAGCTTGGAATGTGGGAACTGAACTCAAGATTTCTGCATTGAGTTTTTCATTTCAGGCATGCAGAGGACGAAGTGGCACTTCCCATCCTCATCTAGAGCTGGTATAGGATAGAACTCCCATAAACACAAAACTTTTCAACTTACCAGCTTCTCAAGAGCAGTGATTCCCCATGGTCCACGTCTGTAGCTTCAGCAGAAATTGGGGGTTTAATAAGGTAATTTAACTTCCATTATGTTTAATCACTCAAGTGTAAACATAGGTTTGTTCCTACAGATGATCCTAAATTCAGTCCCTCATAAAAAATTTGAGGTAATAACGCATTTCTGGGGGATGAAAAGAGCTCTTTTCTTCAGAAATAAGAAATGGCCTGGAGCAGCTAGAATCCTGTGCTGTGGACTCTGGAGTTGAAGTCAGGCTGTTGGTATTCCCTCTTTCCCTCATTTTAGTTCAAGGCCAAGGTAAGGGGATTGAAGTTTACTTGTATTTAGGTCCATAAAGTACCTTTGAAACTGGATATAACTGTGGGAGATGGGGGAACATCAACAAATTTGACAGTTCATTTCTCATTTGTAAGGATGTACAGAAGTTAAGGGGCAGGTTTACTGGGACAAGCCTGGAGACTGTACCAGAGCTTACAACGTTGAAACCATTTATGACTTGCAAGATTTAAAGATCAGGTTATGCTCAGAGGGCTGAGGTAAGGGCCCACAATGGCAGTCCTTTCACAGAACCCCAGGTCTTCTGCATAATTTATTTTTCTATTTGTGGGGGGAAAAAAAGGGGGGGGGGGCAGTTGTCTTACAAGTGAATTCATACAAGGAGACTTGAAATTGTACATGTTCTTTCAGTCTATAGTTTTATTAAGTGCATACTTTTAAATATTGTTTGTCAGTAACAAGGTTCTGTCTGGTGACAAATGTTTATATTTCTTATGGCTGCCTTGTAAAGATTCAAAAAATGTACAGTAATGTATTTCTTAATATGAAATAAGGAATAAGATTTCTACAACTGGTAAAGATTTTGATGTGAGCTGGTTTTTAAAGTCTTATAACTGATTAGTCACATAAATAAAACCTTCCTTGCCTTTAAGCAAAGTGTCACTAATTTTTCTTAGCAGTGATATGGGAAGTATTAGGTCATCATTGTACATGTCCTCGTAGCCAGCTGAAACAGTATAAATAAAGGCTGTTTAATACATCTGACTACCTGACAATAATACTTAGGTTAGAGGTTGACTTTTCATGAAACTCCTACCCGCTTTCCTTTTGAAAAGTCATATAAAAATATTTCAGTAATGAGACACCATTTAATGAAAGCTTTATAGAAACAGTTTCAGTATTTACAAAGAATTAACTTCAAGCTACTGTCTATAATTAAAGATAGATGGTGTAGTAGAAAAGCAATGTTTAACTCAACTAGCACGACACTGTTTAAAGTAGCAGCAAGAAATGCCATAAAGTTACCTGATTTGTCTGGAACCTAACTACTTAAAATAGGATTAATTAGGCTAATCTAATAGTAATTCCTAAGGCCATGAATTTAGAGTCCTAATGTGGCTTCTCTCTTGTCGCATGGGTGACTCCACAAAAGCCTGTTGCCTTGGAATGGCAGTTGTGGTCATAACTCAAAAAAGCTGCCGCTATTTCATTAACTTCCAGTTAAATGTGATGCTTGATTTTTGGTTGGTCTCTCTACAGAAAAAAAGTGTTAGGCTTTCAGAATAATGGGCCAATACTTTCAGTATGTAGAGGACTCCTCCTGAAACTTGTAGCAAATGGATACCAGTCTAAACACTGCTGTTACCTCTGATCAGCCTACGTAAGTCTGTGGCTGTTGCTCTGATCAGTTCAACCTAAGTTTCAAAGTACTTACTACCTTATGGAAGTTACTCATCTCAGCAGGAGAGAATACGCTCTGGTACAATTTGGATTTTCCTGTTCAACTGAAAAGAGAAAGCAAGGGAACTCCCAAGCTGCTTCGTCACAAAAGACTGTAAAATGTAATGGCTTGCTCAATGTATAGTGCACCCTTTCAGGTCCTACACAGAGCTCTCCTTTATTATATGCTCATCATCTAACAATAGTTACAGCCATCTCTGTCTAGGTGCCAAGTGCTTGATGGAGTTTCTTTGCATGCCTTCTGATACCTTGAGAAAATTTCTGAACTGGACGTGCAGACTGGAAGTTTTGTGCCATGAGATGGTAGTAATTTGATACTGCATGTTGCCTGCAAAAGAAAAACAAGCCTGCCATTAGCAGCATGAGGTCAGTAAGGTTAGTTAACTGCTTGTCGCACAAACTGTTAGAAAATGGTTAGATGGGAGCAAGAAAGAGGTCTGGGGCCTGTACACATTCACTATATAACAGTTATAAACACTAAACAAAGTATGTGGTTACCTTCAGTGAGCGTAACTGGCAGTATACAAATTAAGTATTGCAATACTTCAGCTAGCAACAGGAGCATTTCTTGGGATATAATCTCATTCATTGAAATGAAAACCGTTAGAACAATACAAGGAGCTAGCAACTTTAAACGGTTTTAGATGGGATTTGTTTAATCATGGAGACTATTAAAAGGGAGCTGTGACACTAAAACGCGACAGCAATTGGATATCAGAACAGAAAGTCATATGCAAGACTGTAAGAGCATCTCCAAAACAGTTTATTTCACAGTTATTCCAGTAGGCAACTTATAAACCTGCTAATGGGTAGAGCACATTGTATGCATCTACACACGCAGGAAAACTGGATCCAATTGTTCAGTAGAAGCAGTACACATCACTGTTTAAAGCTTCAGTCAAGCATTTGAAATAGTGCTTGTTTTTCGTGGAAAATTACAGCATTCAATGTCTTACACCTAGCTTTGCTGTTAAATTAGGACATAGTATTCAGGATGTAACTTCCCTTTAGCAAGAGGAACACTTCCAGCATAAAGGCTGAAGATAGCAATGTCACAGTCCAGATCTCAGTGAAGGTAAGAGGCATTTACCTGGTAATGGTTCAGTGAATTGATGCTAGAAGTGATGTTTAGAAACTTACAGCAAAGAATTCCTGTTCCCATACATATAGGTACAATTGCTGTGTTTAAAAATGCCAGCAATAGAGGTATCAACTGCTGTTACTGTGAATAGCAATGTCTTAACTGCTAAGACAATGCTAGGGATGGAAAAGAAAGGCTGTAAAATTAGACAGCTCAGGGTAGTAGTTTGTTCTGTCATGCTTTGATCTTCATTAGTAATCAGTGAGGTCAAGTGACAAAGACATTAGTACCAGTGGCTTTCTGGTCTAGGGTGAGAAAAGCTGCTGTTTGCATAGAAGCCCAACTTACAGTTCATTGCAAACCCACACGGTTTCACTAATCCAAAAAGTAGAAGTGAAAGTTTTCAACCACACAGTGATCTGCTGCATCAGAGACAGCCACAGTGACTATGAGGTCAAACCCCTGTGGTTCCATATAATAATACTTCAAAGAAGCATGAGTTAATAAGCCTTTCTCTCTCCAAACAGCAAGTTTTCTCCACACAGATACATGCAGTTAGAGACAAGGTAAGTGAACAACTTCTTTACCTGGTCGATACTGTCTTCAGTTACAAATGAGAGAAACTGTCATATCACTAATAGACGGGAGAATATTAGGAGTGAGATTTAATGGACTTTCAGTGGATACGATCATTAACTTAAATCTTGTATTAATCTATAGTTATGTAGAAATGGTCCCATTGAGTTGGACTTGATCCTTGTGGGTCCCTTCTAACTCAGGATAGTCTGTGATTCTGTGATAAATATTGATTTTTTTGGAATTATGCAGGATTTTAAGCCCTTACCTCTTTGTAGATAAAAAGTACTTAATGCTAAGCCCTCTTTTAGAAGATTTTAGGTGCTTGACATTTAATTACTGAATGCTTGACATAAAATCATCAAGTGTTCTAAGAGAGGAAGAGGGTTAGGGAATTACCCTGTGACAACATTTAATGACCTTTAGTTTTCACTCTTTTAACATGTCTAATTCAGAATGACAATCTTGACAAAACCCAGCAGCCTACCCACCTCATGGATTAACCAAGGTGTTGCATAAGAGGCTTCTGCATCCACTACCTTTTTGAGTTATGAGTACCAATGCCAGTGTCAGTGCAGTGGGATTGCCCCTCTGCCCCAGCCTGGATTGGCACCTCTTTTAGACAGAGGCAGGGAGGTACTGTTCTCACACAAGGTGAAAGGTAGGCTCTTTGCAGCAAGAAGCCTGAAAACAATGATAACATTTGACAGGCTTTAGAAGCTGCAAGTCCAAGTTGCAGGTTTAATCTGCACAGTTACGTTGAAGACAGACAGGCTCTGCAACTATTCCTTATCCTGTGTTACAGGGATCACTTAGCCTGCAATTAGCACTGTCTAAGTGGGAGGTAGTCTGTTGCTAGAAGTTGAGGGACAAATAGCAGTATTTACCTCTCCTCTTGCACAACATCATCATCAAACGCCTGGGAGATAGGCTTCAACTGGCAAATCCTTGAGGAGAGCAGCTCCAACTTGCAGTCAAACTCTCTACCAACAAAATGGTCATTATTAAAGATCAAACATGACAGACAGACTAGGTGACACTACCCAAGACTCTATCCCTGCAGTAACTCTGGTTACCTCTAGACTTTATCCAAAGGAGTTTAGGGGTGTAGCAATCACCCTCTTAATTCCACTGACCAACTGCTTCACATCTCCATTCATCCTCAAGATGGCTTTCTTCCAGTTCAGACACTGAGTTCAGATTCATGAGACTTGGATTCAGCATCTAGCTTTGTCATTTCTTGTGTGACTTTGACCAAAACAAGTATGCATTATGAATTATTTCCCTAGCTCACAACCCTTTATCTATGTCAAATCTTTGAGACAAGAATCTCTCACTACTCTCTATAAAGAGCTCAGCATAAGCAAAGCCATTCCAGTATCTTTGCAATACAAATAACAATGTTGGAAAAGTTAGAGCTGAGCAGGGATGATGTGCACGGGAGCATTTTTCTTCACCAGAAAGGCATCAGCAAAGAACTTGGGTACCTCACTAGTGTCTGGTGGGGACTGGTGCTGAGAGACAGTGTAAACTTAGCCAGTGGGAGAGTTCTTGTCACAACACAAAATTAAGTTTTATGTTTCAGCTCTGTGCAGCGCTCAGTCTCTGTCTAACCTGTAACTACACACACCCTCTCAGGGAAATAGGACAGCAACCTTCATGTTTTGCCATTCGCATTACAAGATACTTGCTAAAAATGAAAAGGAGTAAGGTTTACATGAGACCGTGGCTTACATCTTTCTGCTGGCAGGAGCAGGTGATGAATAAGGGCTCTTCAGTGCTGCTGCTCTTCTCGATCTCTGGCGACAGACAGCATCTTTACCAAGCCAAGCTGCGAAATGCCTCCATTCTCTATGTTCTGACACCCTTGTTGACCCAAGCAAGGCTCTTCTGCTGGATTTTGGGGTGCCTTTGGAACTGGCTGCTGGAGTAACACTCTTCTTATGGCAAGGAGTTTGAGGTGTAGTATTTCTTTTCTCGGTAGAACTGGATGCACAGCTTCTGCTGCTAGATTGGGCTGGGAAGGTCAACATCAAGTGTGCTGAGCTTGGACAAGATTTCTGTATTTTCTGAAAGAAGCATAACAGACACGTTATGGTAAATGAAGTCAGCCTAGGGTTTGGAACCAGAAAGACAAGGAAAATTTGAGCTGAATCCCTAGGTTTCAATCTCACATTATGTTTAATCTGGCATGAATGTTTCTCAACCCTCTGTACCCATTTGTGTTGGAGAAGTCATTTGCTCCTTCAGCCCACAGAACTTGTCAAGGACTTCAGCAGGCACTGGAACAGAGCTCCTGCTGCTCTTACGCAGAAAGGAGCCTGGCTCCCTAATATATAAGTGATATGGTTAAAATCAGAGGACTCCACCAGAGGGAAGTGCAAGCTTGAGTTTGGTATCCTGCTACCATCCAGCAGGCTTTGTCAGTCCAAATTTAGATTGGCTATAATGAAGAACATGCTAATATGTAATATGGCTACAAGAAAACCAGTTAAATGTGTAGTGCTCTGGATTCCACCCACCTTCCTCCTTGTGAACGCTGCTCTGCCATACATGATGAAACACAGTAAGGGAAAAGCATTTATTTAGAAATAAAAGTTTTGATGAAACTATGTCTTAAATTTCTTCTTTTCACCTTCCTCCCTGTTCTGCCAAATCCATAATTTGCCTGTCTGTACTTTAGCAAAGATATTAAAAAATTGGTTAGCAGCTATGAGACAGCCATTATGGTGAGCAAGTGCATGGGACAGACTCTTTGGAATGCAGCATACTGTACAGACTTCAGAAGTCCTGAAGTTGAAGCAAAAACTAAACTCCAGCCATGGAAAGGCAAAGTACCTGGGACACTGTTCCAAAAGCGTTTTTTGCTGTTCTTTTAATACTCCGAAGAGTTTGGCACTTCTTTCTTGCTTCCAGAATTTCCCAAGTTGGGGTCTTAGGAAAATTCAGCTCTAGTTGCTTTAATGGTGCTCGCTTCCTTAGAGACTTGCGGAGGGTACTGACAGAACTCAGAGCAGCCTTTCTCTTGACTTTGTCGGGTACAGGGCTCTCATTCTCATCGAAGTCAGCTAGGAGCTGGTGTTTACCCCAAGCCATTGTTGCCTTGACATTCTGAAGCACAGATACCATCTTGTTCCAGTTCTTGGTCAACCTCATTTTTAAAACAATCAGAATGAGAACAAGGTACAGAGCAGTGTGAAAAAGAATTGGAAATGGTTGCACAATATAGTCAGTTACATTTGCCTGAAACAGCAAAATCAGAGCTAAGTAGACTTCTACTTGGGGGCTTGAATGAGAACACAATTGATTTCTACAGCTATTTTAGGTCTGTGCGTATCCATGAAGTCATCTTACACTATTTCCACCATATTTGGTTAAGCTTTGAGACTTGTGAGGTAAAATGCTCAGTAACTGCAAGTTTCTTGTTGGTGTCTCAGACTAAGGTCTCATATCTCAAATTTTTGCCTTCATTACATCAAGAAAGCCTTCCACAGCCAGACAAGTTTACACAGCTGCTATTGCCTCCCACCTGAGTTACTAGCTGAAGGCTCACACTTAAGTCACAGTTATGATTGTGGATGTGTAGGTCCTAAAACCTATATATGTTACCTGTATATAGAGGTTGCCTAGGGAGGTGGTTGAGGCCCCATCCCTGGAGGCATTCAAGGTGAGGCTTGACAGGGCTCTGTCAAGGGCTCTGAGCAACCTGATCTAGTTGGGGATGCCCCTGCCCACTGCAGGGGGGTTGGACTAGATGACCTCCAGAGGTCCCTTCTGACCCAAACCATTCTATGATTCCATTCTATATGATATATGCCAATTTATATATATATATATAGTTAAATTCTTCATTTTTCAGTAGCTATCAAGCTAGGATACTGCTAGAAAATGACTTCTAAAAAGCAATTGAAAAGGAAATGTATTTTAGCAATCTGAATTAATTAAGAGTGAATTAATTTTACCAATACTTCATTGCAGTTTACTGTTAATAAAAAAAACGTGAGGTCTCTACCATCATTACAGCACACATTAGGAAAGCCTATTGATAGTTCTTACTACCTCTGATCTTCTAAATTGTCTCCATCTCTCAGAAGCGTCCTTATTTCTGACAAGGCAATAAGGCTTATTGAAATGTTTTTAGTCAGTTCTCTTACTAGCTCACAGCTTATCCTACTTCCTTCTTATAAACTGCTACCTGCTATTAATTACTCTATGCTAGAAAATAGTACTCAGGTGAAACGCCCAGAAGGGAGTAGCTGCTGTCTCAGGGTTACACTGATCTGATATCAAGCTGCCATTGCACAATAACAGTGTGGTGCTCCAGTTCACCTAGAGTCCACGGCAAAGGCTGCAGGCAGTTGCCACGCCAGGCAGCTTTGGGGATCCCTGTCGCGCTAGCACCACCGAGGCCCTGGAGCTCATGCAAGAAGCTCCCGCTGCTCGGCCAGGCCTCTGCTCCCGTGGCTGGCGTTCCCTGTGCTCGCTACCGACGCCCGAGGCCAGAACCGCTCGTACAGCCGCGTCCCGGGCAGCAGAACCGGTTCTGCACGGCGGCAGCCGACAGGGCGGCACAGGGCAAGCCTAGATGGCACCATTTCGCCCGTCGGGGACGGTTGAAACAAGCGCCAAAGCCAATGCCGCGGGCGGAGGAGACCGACACAGGCCTCTGGCACAGCCAGGAAACGCGGGCTGCGACCAGGTCGCTCCAGGAGCTGCTCGGGTCTGTACTCACAGCGACGGGCGGAGCGGTGCCGGGAGCGAAGCGGAGCCGACACGGGCCTGCCACAGGCAGCAGAAAGAAAACCTCCTCCCGCCGCTGCCGCCGCGTTTGAACGTCGCCTCGCCCACCGCGGCCGTCCTGATTGGCGCCGCTGCCGCGGCCCGCACCCATTGGCTGCACCCCTGCTCGCGTGCGCCTGCGCAGCGGGCGCGGGCTTGGCCGTGGCGCACCACCGACTCCCGGCAGCAGCGGTCGCCGCAGAACTTGCCGATGTGCGTAGGTTCCAGCCCAACAGCTGATGAAAATCCCCTGGAACCGACTAAACCCCTTGCTGCTGCACCTACGGGATCTGCTTATTAAAGAGATGGGAGGCAAGAGGAGAAAAGAGATACAAACGCGACAACAGGCAAACCAGAACAGTCTGTCGGCTGACACCTCAAACCACTAACCGGTGTCTCCCCGTTTTGACACGGTCTCTGCCTGGCCCAGGTTCGCGTCCAACTCACTTAAAGCTCGTGAGGAAGCTTTGCCTCGACGATCCCGGCGCTCTGGCAGCGTCGCATCGCTTCCCGTCCGGCCCCTCGCCGACGTGGTACCGCGCTGCTGTAGCCCCGGAACTGCGGCTACTCGTATGACTCCATGCTGGCTCTCTCCTTGCTCGCGGCATGCCGGGGCCCTCACCTTTTCTGTAAGTTGCTTAGGACGTTCCCGTCTGACCCTCAACCCGGAGTGGGTGGGACTCGCTGCCCGAGCACAAAACCGCCTTCGGCGCTCAGGTATTTCGCGGTTGCAGGAGTAGTTCTGGTGTTAGCCGGCGATGTTCGGCAAGTACCCCGGGGGCAACGCAGTCCGGTCCACTAGCCCCTTGGCCCAGAGCTGCCGGCCATCGGAAACACATCGGCCAGCGCCGTTAGCCCCATGAGGGTCAGCTGGGTCTGCTAAAGCAGCCGAGGTGTCCCCCAGCTCCTGAAAATAACATGCTGAAAGCTAAACAGAGAGGCCTGGATTGTGCAAGTAGTATTAAGCGGACGAAAGAACGAGTGGAGAACTTCACAGTGCAACAAAAGCAAAAAAAGAGAAACACCATGCAGTTGCACACAAATGGATGACGTTGGCCAAAGAATAGCCTGGTGGCATTGGTGGCATGCCAAAAGGAAACTGGAAAACCCTGAAGCTCATCAAGAAGTGCCTGGAAAAGCCTGAGACAGAAAGGAGGGCTAAACACCTTGCATTACAAATGGCAGGCCTTGGTACCCACCAAAACACACCTTTGCCTGCCTCTGTAGCGTACTCGGGGGACGGGCTGTTGCTGTATAGGGGCATGTGACCCAGCAAGGACCCTATTTTGGTGGAGTCATGACTGTCACAAATGAGTTACCCCAAACAAAGTGGAGGAAAGTGCCAGCTTCTCTTTGAGGACTGTTGCGTAGATGTAGGCAAGTCTTTTTGGGCAATTTACTGATGTGGTTTGCAGAGTTCTAGTAATGAGATGGAGAGGGGAACTGGATGAAATGCTGCTTCTTTTTTTTCCTGTAGTTGTATGTCCTGGTCTTTTGCAGCCTGAAATGGTATCTTTTTGGGCAATTTACTGATGTGGTTTGCAGAGTTCTAGTAATGAGATGGAGAGGGGGAACTGGATGAAATGCTGCTTCTTTTTTTCCTGTAGTCGTATGTCCTGGTTTTTTGCAGCCTGAAATGGTATGTAGCCCAGTTAGCCTTCACATTAGGTGCTGTAGCACAGCCTATGATTTTCACAGGTCTCTGCTGATGAAGAACTTTGTCTGCGTAAACTCATGTATCTCAGCTGCTTCTTACAGTATTGTTCCATCTGATCCACTGAGATTACGGTAACAAAGACAGTGAGTACAATATAAATCTTGAAATATATTTAACGATATATCCAAGGAGGACTAAATGGGAACTGTACAAAGCTGAGTTCTTGTACAGCTGCTTAATGACTGGTGCTGTAGGTGGAACACCTCAGAAGGTGCTTCCGTTTCTGTTTTGTCTGTAAAAAGAGGAGAAAAATCTTGGCTCTCTTAAAGGACTTCACAATCTACTCACAGGAAGACGTATATGTGTCTAAGGAATCAAGGATTAGTTTGGTTCGGTATAAAATTAATAGAAGCAAGGTCATTGGGAAGCACGCTGCCACTCTGCATCTCAGTGTTCATTGCTCTGATGTTAATGCCTCACCAGGGTCCAGCTAGCTTGTCCAGTGCTTCTAGACTAATGGCTTCCACTTGCTTGTACTAGCACTTGGGTAATGCCTAAGAAATTCTTAGCAACAGTTGGAATCAAAGGTTTTTAATGTAGTAAAACACAAATGAGAATGCCTTTCTCTGCTTTTTTTGTGAATAGTCTTGTAAGCCTAGATAAAGAACACCTTCTGTCACTAACTTACTGGCTCATACAAGAGGATAACAATCCTCTTTTTATAGAATTAATTGATAGTTGTTCTTTTTTTCACTCCTGTCTGTGCAAGGCTACTGACAGTGCCGAAGGTCATGAGTTTCAGGCATGCTGATGACCTGTGGGGGAAACTGTTATGCTGAGGCAAAATGTGATTCCTTGTTAGTGTGATATGCTCAGATAAGCTGTTCAAATAGTTGGTCAAAGCTTGGGAACAGTTAATCAAATAGTTGCCGGAGAAAGAAGGAGACGCTGGCTAGTTGCTTCCATTGTTCAATGCTGAATTCTGTCCACTCCCAGATAAATCACCATTCAGTGTCTCACAAGCCTTAGCTTTTGAATGCCAGCCATCGCAGAGGAGCAAACTCTGTATGTGCCCAGCCAGGTAACTCAGGACACAGTAATGGGTATGTGGTGGCCATAGCATGTGGGTTTTTTCTGCCAATGTACCCTCCTGCCGCCTCACAAAATGACTGCCTGCTTAGTTTGGTCTGACAGTGAACTAGCCAGCATTCCCAGTAGCTGGATAAAGGCCATTGGGACACAGTTTGCCTTTTCATGTTCCTGATCATCTGTGAAGTGTCCAGTATTTATGGTACTGTGACCAAAGCACTGATATGGAAGCTTTCTCAGAGTTACCTGTGTCCTTATATCATCAACCTGCTATATCCTGTTATACTACAGGTGCCTGAGAGAAGTGACTCCGTGCTGAATGTGAATAGTTTTAGTTTTAGTAACTTCAGGCTGTTTAGGACAGTTCGCACTGGCTAGAGATCAGCTGCTGCTTCTTTGAGTAGAGTTGAACTACACTGAAGTCAGGGTCTTAAGATTCATCCAAATACCGCTGTCATCAACAGGAGTCAGTCCTTTGTTTTGTCTGTATTTTAACAATGCAATTAAGTGGAGGAATGGAGTTTGATACTGGAGAAGCAGAACTTTTTGAACGATCTGGACATAGTTTGATGTGAGACGTGAAATAGGAAATGCTAGTGTAATATCAGTGCATTTGTACCACCTCAAGTAACAGACAACTTGGTCTCGTTCTTGTAGTGGATTTGCATTAAATAGATGTATTGTCAGAAGAAGTCTTCAGCATTGTTCTACTTCACTGATAATACAGTTTAAGAATTTAAGAGAGGGCAATTACCTTGAGATTGTGTCTCACCATTGTCCTTTTGATATTGTTTGAACAGCTGGTTTCCGGGAATATGCTAAAGTGGCCTTGTGAGTTTAACGTCTACCAAAACAATTTTGCCAATTGCTCATACAGTCAATGATTTAATGAGCATTAACTGTATCACACAGGGCGCACAGGCTGAAACACCACAGCAGCCAACGGCTAAAATTCTCCTGTTGAAGGAAGAGAGCTATTACTTTTTCTTTGGGATTGCATGAAATTTGTACAGGTTTGCCATAAGTTCTGTGCATGTTTAAACACTTATGATTTCCCTCCAAAAGGAGACATAGTGAAAACTGCTGTAGGAAAGAGACAGATCATAGAAAGCTGGGAAAGATAACAAGTGAGAGAATCAGAGCATTCAGGAAAAAGGGAACCCCAGTTGAGGAAAGACAAGCAGTCATACTGGTCAGGCTACTATCCAAACAGTGGGATTTTATGTGGTACACAGGAATGTGTTGGAGGGTTTCCACATGCTTGAGAAATTTATCAGCCATCATTATCAGGCAGGAAAGCCACTATCAAGCCCTGGCCTGATAATTGGTCAAAGAGCCCCAGAGAATTCCGTAATGGAAGCTAGAGTAGTTTCTGAAGTGTTTGGGGAATGCAGAGTGAGATGCTAGGGTACCTAGCAGTAGATTATACCCGAGGCGTGAGCAATAACAGCATGCGACTGGTCTCTTATCATTTGCGAAACTCAGTCGATGCTTGGCAAAGATACTTCTTTAAATGAAGACAAAAGCAGACTGCAGTTAGCTGATTTGGGAATGAAGCCCTCACCGCGTTAGCTGGAGTTTTGCATGTCTTTTGTCGGCTCCACAAGGGGAGCTCCCTAACCCTGGATGCATGTCCCAGCCTGAAAAGATGTTAAACACGGAGCTGTTGCCTTCCTGTAGTGTTGAACGACCCTGCTCCGTTCAAGTGCAAAATCCAAAGGTCTGTTACCACAGTAGCAAGTTTTCATCCTCCCTCCCCGTAATTTGCTTGTGAGACTCTTATCCTGGGTCAGTCTCACAGTGCACCAGAGTGCCGAAAGACTCATGGTTACTTCTCCCTTTTGCCCACCTCTGCCCTGGTCTTGGAATTTCCAGTGGTGTCACCTCTGGCCCCCCCAGACTGGGTAAGCTGAGTGCTGTGGAAAATAATGGCTAATAAGAAGCCACATTGTAAGATGCTGTGCATGATGAAGTGGGTGCTAAGGAGGAGATGTGATTAAGGAACTGGTTTTGGTGAAGTGACCGTAGATTTTTTCCACTACTTCTGTAACAGAGTGCTTTGAGACAGGTGCTGACAAAGAATGTCCCGCCGCTGAGGTCTTCCCCTCAGCTGGCAGTCCTGTGTGAGTGGGAGTTAGGCCAAAGTATCGGGTTGCCTTCTGCCGTGAAAAGCTAGGACTGTGATCTGGAAAGAATTGGAACTGCCCATGGAATGCTGTAACGAACATGATCCGATAGCGATTTCCTGAGGAGAGGATGACCAGGCCTCAGTGTTACCTGAGATGAGTATTGAGAAAACAAAGTTTGCAGCCATGGCAGCGACTGCTGTCTCTTAAATGTTACCTTTTACAGGGCTTGGCACCCTGAAGTGTAACAGAAATGGTTAGTCCTTTGTGGTGAGTGAGCAGGGCCAAAGAATCTGAAAGACCTTGCACAAACTGAGAAATGGCTGCTCCTTTTGCTGCCTGTGGATATATGTGTTTGCACATATACCTGCAGGCATGTGCCTTGTTCATGTGCTCTGCTACTTTATGCCGTGGTCGTTTCAGTGTTGTGGTAATTCCCAGTGCCAAGCAAGGACAACACGAAGTTGTTACCTGTCAGTTATGTTAAACAACTGAGGACTCTTGGCTATTAGCTCACACAAAGTAGTTGTTATCTTCAGCTGTTTTCAAAAAAGCTTTTCAGATTAGAACTAATGACCAAGATAAGTCACTACGACCATAACCGATTTTTAATGTTTAGAATGCTTGTGCTCCTTTAGTTGCTAAAATCTTGTAATTTCACATGCCATCAGATTGTGAAACTTCATCAGAGCAGTGATTGTTCGCATGCACTCAACTTGCCCCATTTTAGAATTAGTTTCTGTGATTTAAACTACCCGAAGTGTTTCTACACCTAAGGCACTTCTTTAAACCCTTGTGTAAGTACTGGCAGATTATTTTACTTTTAGGTTAGTCCATTTTAGTAGATTGTGTCTTCTCAAGATCTGAAAAGAGTATGACTTGAGACGAGTCTAGAAATAACTTCTTTTCAGGTGAGGATTCCACAGCTTGTGCTTCAGCTCACAAATGCACACGGGTACACCTACGTGTGTTATATTAGCAAATGGTTCTGGTCACACAAAGACACATGCACGCTCCTGTCAGAGTCTGTAAGAGGTAGTGAAGGTTGATCAAATTTGCCTATCATTCTGTGTATTCCATCACACTCACGTGATGTATTTAGGTTTCCTTTACTACCTTCCAAGCTCTTCCACTTCTCACTCCACTAGATCCTTTGCCTGGGTGGTAACAGGGGTCTTGACCCCTGATCTCAGCCACAGTGAACCATTAGATCAGATAAACTGTACCATCTCTCGTAATCCCATGTCTGACCTCCCTCACTCTGAATGTGCCGCGTTTTAGACAGGAGTTCGTTCCTCTGAGAACGGTGTGCTTTTCTGGTCAAATGGCCAAGGAGGATCTTTTCTTGATTACTTCTAGGTGTGTTCACATCAAATTTCTTTTTCACTGTCTTCTCTGTGGTGTTGTGTACTTCACAGGGCATGGAGGAGAAAGGCTGCTATTGTGTCCATTCTGCAAGGAAACAAAGGTCCATCTATCCTTTTCTCACCAGTGTTGGCAACTGCCCGGAGTCTTAGTCTCCTTAAAACACAGGAAAGTGTAGGTGAGTTTTATGCTGGTCCCTAAAAGGCCAAGGGAGCATGTCCTTTAGAAGACTGCTCTTACCAAATCTGTAAGCAGAGAAGCTTGACCTAGTGGATAGTAACAGGGTCATCAGCAGAGATAGAGCTCTATCAGTAAATGATTCCATAACCTTGGAGAACTTCCTAGTTGCTCCAGAGTTGGTCAAGGCCTCTAACCCTAACATGCACTTTGCTAGTTTGAGCTCTGAAAGTGAAGGAAAAAAAATTGGCCAGTTTTACACTGGAACTGGAGAAATGAGTGGAACTGTGTTGCACAACTATGTTGCGTGTGATGACAGCAATCAGTGAGGAAATTATCAGTATGTATCTTTTCACTGCAGAAACGTTTGGGGCTCCTAAAGTTTGGCTTTCCAAGCATCCCTCTCTTGCAAACCCATCTTTCCATTTCACATACCTCACATGATCTCTTTCCTCATGCCTGAGAGCATTGCTCTAAGCTCCTCCTTATTTCAAACACATTTTAATAACCTAAAAGGATGTGGAAGATGCATACGGGGCAGGAACACTTGCAATGCTTGAATCAATATATTGTGTCTCATTGTTTTCATTACTGTGTCCATTTTGCTTTTTCAATTGCGAGGGAAGCCAGAATGGAAAGGTAAAAATAGAATGTGTGCTGGAAAAGAGAGATGTTGATTCCATGGGTTACCTACAATGCACAGCTTTTGCCTGTCTCTGCTTTTTATCTGGGCCACAAGCCAAATGTTTGGCTGATACAGACCTGCAGAGTTCCAAAACACTGTATTAATTTATGTGCTCTATTACACCACCAATGAATTTCTCTCATTTATCTTTGGTAAACATCTGAGAGCATGATAAACCCAGTCATATTCTCAAAGAAGTTACCTTAGCTCCAGCCATTGTATTTAAAAGAGCAAGCAAGAACAACCACACAATGTTGCATGCCTGGCTTGCTTCCTGGCAAAGGAAAGTATTTCAGGACAGCCAGCTTCTGCTATTTAGGTGCCTCAGCCTGACAGTTTCTAGGGACAGCATCGGTTGT
Source organism: Bucco capensis (assembly GCA_013396975.1). Lineage (NCBI taxonomy): Eukaryota > Metazoa > Chordata > Aves > Piciformes > Bucconidae > Bucco > Bucco capensis. The sequence goes on along the minus strand of VWZO01001392.1, from coordinate 21,597 downwards.
CCATTTCCTTTTGCTGATGCTGCCTGGTGATGTGGCGTGTGTCTCCTTAATGTTATTTTTGCGTTGGCTTGCCCATCCATCTAAGCAGCAGTAGCCACTCGCCTATATAGGGCAAGGCGTGCAGCATGTTGGTGTCAGTCAGAGTTGTGGCTTGTTGGCGAGGAGCAAATAAACAGTGCGGTTATTTCCTGGGTAATGACAATACTTTAGTGATGTGATGTATTACGGCCAACAAAATTGGCAATCTAGCTGCTGTCTCTCCTAGAACACTTCACTGTCCTTAAGGCGCTGATGTGTACGATGAGGGGGCAGTTCTGCCTAGGATTCAACTGACTTATCCTAGGTTTGCAGGGTTTTCAATCTGACAAAGCTGGTGACCCTTCTGTTTTCATAATTAATGTCTCGTATATTGCAAAAAATGTTGTAAAATTCAGAGTGATACAGTACTGTAAGTATTTGGTTGCCGTTCTCTTGTCTGCAGTGCACTGACCCTTGTCTAAAAAAAAAAATTCACAAAGGGTTCACTAGAAAACCCTGGAAGCCAGAATATCTGACTGTAAGCCTCGATAAATCCCTAGCAGTCGCTTGCTGTGGTAATACCTAGTTGAAGCCAATTTTGCAATGGCAACTTTATGCTCTTACTTACAAATACTTTCTGAATCTACTTAGGGAAGGAAACTGAAGTTTAGAAATAATGTTTTCTTTGGGCCCTGTGGTCTTGTTGCAAGTCCAGATCTGAAAATCAGTTGTTTCAGTGTTTAAAGAAGGTCTGATGTGGAGATTGATTTAAGCCCCTCTCAGGTTTTCTACCTTGATAAGACTGTGTCTGGTGATACGCTTAATGGTGTGAAGATTCTTCTGACATGTTGTAAGTCTAAGATGGTAGAAACTCTAAGGTTTGCCTTGTCTCGCCAGGGTTCTTTTAAAGCTTTGTTGTGAATTTGAGGTTTGGGAAAGGTGCCTTGTTACCAGCTCTGTACGCCTGAGGGTTCTCCTATCCACAAACCAGCTACAACACGAACAGCGTAGCGTTGGAGCTGTCAGGCTGTGGCTTTCCTACTTCAAAAAGTTATGCCATTTTATGTGTGGTGGCATATGGCACTCTGGGTGTGCTACGTGAACTCAAACAAAGCAACAGAAACATACTACATTATTATACTTTATTCTAAAACATAAAGCAGTTCTGAGAGAAGGAGCTTATTGCAGGAGTAAAAAATATAAAGACAAAAAAAGCCAGTGAGGGCATTCTTTCATTTCAGACTTTCTCTGATTAAGGAGTATGCAAGGTGTCACTTTTCTGTTCTGTGCTTCACTAAATGTGCAAAGAGTAAATTCTTTCATGTGAGTACCAGACTGGCTGATTATCTCTTAAGTGCAGAGCATTGCTTTAAAAAAATAAAGATCTAATATGGAAAAGCAGCAGCATGTGCTTTTGGCCTTTTGGGTCTCACTGCAGGATCCTATTGACACACACTGGCACAAGGATTTAACCTGGGGAGTGTTCTTTCTTTTGAAGACCACATTGGGTCCTCGGGTGCCAGTGCACTTGTGAAACAGGCTATGCCATTTGCACACAAGATGCTTTTTCAGAAATTCAGAAGGTGGTATTGTGCAAGCAGGTATTAATCTGCTCAGTGTGTAGGAATGCAGAACTTTCCATCAGCTGGTCGAGGAGGAAGTGGCCTCCTAGTACTGGAAATAACCAAAAGTTCTAAGTATAAGGATACTGTGGTAATTTGTAGGATGCTACCTAGCATGAACTGAACTGGCCTGGAAAGAATGTTAAATGTGCCCAGTGAGAAGCTCTGCTCAGTTACCCTGAACTTCAGAGTGAGCTGAGCCTCCTAGCAACTGCTACTGTCATTTATTGGTGGGTCCTACCAAAGGCAACGGAAAATAATGCTGCTGTGCCAAGTTGCTTGGAGGAGTGAAAGGCAAAGAAAGATCTTAGCTGCAATAGTGGTGCCTGGAGTAGAGTTTGCATGATTTTGCAGATCTGTGGTGTCAGGGAACATCTGTTCTAGCCTTATGCAGACCATGCTTAGCATCCAGGTGAATGACTCTGTTCTTCACACTGTGTATGATAGCATTTTTGAGAAAAAATTTGTCAGTGTGGAAGTCGCAGGCCAATGCTATTTGTCCTCATCGCCATTTATCTGTTGTCATATACTCATACCATACAGAGAATAGCCTATTGTTCACTGTTTAGCACTAACACAAATGGAGTTCAGGCCTGTGACTGAGTTTCCCTTGTGCTATCATTATACAAAAAATTAAATAGTAATATTAAAAAGAAGGGTGGGAGGGCAAATGTGTTGTCTTGAGTAGAGCAAGTTGGATATTCCAGCGTGTTTAAGGGTGTGCTCAGCACCTTGTGGGATTTAGTCTTGCATGTTTTGGTGTCTGATTAATTTTTCTTTGCCTTTGGGAGCGGAGATAAGAAATTTTCAGTGCTGGGCCAAAGCATTGAAATCATGTATTTATATAGTCTGAAACAGGACTATATGGACTATATAGACTTTTAGGACTAAAGATTTTGGGATGCTGCCAACCATTTTCTGTTTAAGGGAAGTACAGTAGGGTTTTCTGTAAAAATCCCATGAAGAGACCAGCTTGCTGTGTAGGTACATTGTAGAATTCTGCCTGCAGGACAGACTAAGCTTTCTATGTATGTGGCAGCCTCCTGTAATTAAGGTATCATGTGTTTGTGGTGACAATGTCAACAGAGGTAAATCCAGGCATGGCTTCTGTTTTTAGAGTTGCGAGAGTAGTTGAATTGACCGTCTTGGGTTTTAGCGCAAAATGGAAGAGCCTCTAAACAGTCCTTCTGTCATAGTAGTTGAATCCTGTTTGGTAAAAGGAATAAGCTCCACCCTATGAGTGGTGTTATAACTGCATTAATGCTAGATGTTGTGTGAGTATTTCAGTTTAGGAGAATACAGTACAGCTAAAGTGATTTGGCAGTTTACTACTAATATCTACTATCGCAGCCTAAAATGGGGAGCATTTGGGTGAGCATGGTGGGTGTGTGCGCAAGTTTGTGTGCATGAAGGGATATGTGAGCCTTAAGCATGCATGTCTAAATGTGCACACGTGTGCACTTCTCTCTTCTCCCAGAGACAGTTCTCTCCCTCTGCTTCAGTACTCCCCCTGGAAGAGATAAGCTGTGCTTACTTTGGCATCAAGGAGCCTGGGAAAGGCCAGATACCCGCCTTCCCTCTCTTCANCCCCCCCCCCCCCCCACACACACACACACACTGTCCCACTTCTTTCTCTGCCTTTCCCACACCGGCACCGCGGCCCGGTTCGGCTCGTCTCGCTCTCGCAGCCCACCGCGCCAGGCGCTCTCAGGCCTTCACAGTCCTGGACAGCTGCGAAGAAGGCCGTGCCTCCGCCCCTTCTCCCTCCCTCTTCGCTGCCTGCTGAAATTACATCTCTGCCTTTGAAGGAGTATACGCTGAACCGAGAAGCCCGAGCAGCCGTTCCGCTCCCTCCGTGCCCCGCTGCTGCGCAGGCTCTCTCCCCCGCCCCCGGGCGCGGCACGGACACTGCGGGGCGCTTCCTTCGCACCATGAGAGCGCGCCAGGGGCTGGCTCTGGTCGGGGGGTCCGGGAGTCCGTCTTAGGGCCGCCGGGAAGCAAGAGGCGCCCACCGAGGAGAGGAGAAGCGGCGGGAGGGAAGAGGCCGGGCATCTGCCCTCCTCCCTTTCCGCCCCGTGCAGCCTGCGGTCCGCGGACACCATGGCCAGCGAGGTCGAGGATGTGAACGGCCAGGAGGTGCAGACCGTCTGCGAGGCCCTGGGGCGCTACGAGGACGCGCTGCGGGGCGCCGTCCGGGAGATCCATGTGGACATCCAGGTGTTCAAGCAAGGGGTAGGCCGGCAGGTGGAGGAGGTGCTGCGCCTCGCCAGCCCCTTGGCACACACCGTCTCGGAGCTGCAGCAAGACAACCGGCGTCTGCGGGCGCAGCTGGAGCGCCTGTCTCGGCAGGTGGAGGCCCTCGGCCGCTCGGCGGGGCTGCCGCAGGATTGGGCAGAAGAGGCGGCGGGGAACTCCCCGGAGCAGGTTTTGGCCGACGGCAAATTCTCCAGCCATGCCAAGTTAGCGGTCACTGGTCGGAGCCAAGTAAGTGCTGGCCGTGGCCAGGGAGGAGGTGGGAGGGAGGGCCAAGAACGGCGCACGAGTAGATGCCTCATGAGCGTTGCCGGGCTCTGCGCTGGCACGGAGGAGGGTTTAGGGACAGGAGGCACCTGTTTTGCAGTGCACAGTAAATAGGCTTTTGAGAGGTGTTCTGAGAAATGATTTTGGTCCGAACATCACCCGGAGATGTTCCTGATTATGGTGCTGCTTGATCAGACTGGGATCTTGGTTAATGTGGTTAAAAGTAAGAAGAGGAGGTGTGGCAGTCATAGCTATCAATATCCATATGTATCTGAATATCTATATATCCTTTCTGGACTCGATTCAGTAGGATCTATGTGCCAGCAGTGCTGTTTGCCAGTTGGCAAGTGCACAAAGGAGAACAGTTCAGCATATGGCAGGCAGTGACATGTTTTCTTAAGACAGTGACTAAGCGTTCCTGTAGTGAGACAGTTTTGCTGCATGACTGCTGTCCTACACTGCTGCAGCTCATTCCCAAAAGCTGGGCTTCAACACAAGTTGTTGTGGCCTCTGTGGTCTAAACTAGCGCAAACACGCATATTCCTCCCAGTGATAAATCTCATTCTGTGGCAGATTGGTAGCGTTGTAGCTGTGTAGCTGAAAACCCCAGTTAGTGGGAAGCTCATCTGACACTTGAGACTTGCTCTCTGTGTCTGACTCTGTGGAAGGAGTTGAGGGCTCCTGCAACAATCCTTGACAACAAGAGGTGACAGCACACCATGATTCAGTCACGTGAAACGGTGTGACACCAGAAACTTGGCTTTCTCAGATTGACAGCCCATTTTGTGTAATCTTGATTATCAATGATTAAGTGATGTCTTAAGGGGTCTCTAAGACCACTGGAGAATGAAAAGCTGGTCTGTGGTGTATTCAGCCTTTGGGGATGGAAAATAAAAGCTTATTCACTCGAAGTTAAATTGGTGTAAGTGAGCAGAGAATCTGTATTGCATTTTGGCCCTTTTCATTCCTTCTGACTCAAGGATGGGGGCGTATGTAGGTTTTCCCACAGCTAGGCAAGTGAAAAGGTAAAGCTGCTGCTTGATGCATTGTTCCAACATAGTTGTGGCATCTGCTGCCTTTTCCCAACAACTTTTTTTTCCCCTCCTTTTTCACAACTTTCAAATCTGTTCCTTTTTTTTTTCCCCTTACCTCAAGCTGTCCACACTTGTTTGTATTGCAAGGAACAGAAGTGAGCTGAGCAGTTTGTTGCTGCCTGTCATCCTTTGGAGGCACTGAGGTGTCTCCTACCTGGCTGTGACTGTTACAAAGAGTTTTGACCTTTTTTGTTGATCAGATCTTATATTTTGACAGGAGCTTTATCACAAGTACTTTCTATAGCATTTATGATTAAGCATGATGCTTTTGAACAGGGAGGACTAAAAATACTGTAGGAGTGTTTTGTGTTTATACTGTCAGAAGAGTTTCTGTACAACGTGGACAGACCGCTGGAGAAACGAATGGCTGGCTATGACCACCTGTGAAGACCTAAACAAATATTACCCATTGGTATCTCTCTGTGGTGACCTGGTAGCGTACAGCAGTTCGTCAGCCTGAGACATAAGGACCTGGGATATACAGGCAGGGAGATTAAGTGATCCAGCAGTCAGGTGGCACTGCATACTGTGATTCTAAACCATCTCAACTCCTATATTTGATAAAGGAAGTTCCGTAGTTCCATTTCCTTCTTATTATTCGCTTACATCTCCTGTAAGTGTCCTTTTGGAACAGTGGCATTCCAAGATTGCCTTGATCCTTATCCTAGATTATTTTTTCTTTGTTTTGTTTTGTTACGATTCGCTGTGATGCAGCCATGGGCACCTGCTGCAGCTGCCAAGCTAGAGTTGTTACCTGCTGTTATCTTGCTTCAAAAAAGGTTCTTTGAAAAGTGCTTCTACTGTTTTTCTTCAGTGATTACTCTGTATGTGCAAAAGTTTTCCTAATATGCTTATGGCGTTCAAAGTTGTTTCTTCAGACTGCAGGGTCAGTTACAGGGAATAATTGTGTTATCTGATGGACAACGGCTTCTAGTAGAAGAATTACAGGGTACATGCGGTGAAGTTCTTGCTGATATCTAGCAGCCTTGTTTGCATATTCTCATATTTAATCACTCTCCATTTTTTATGCATCAGTGAACTCTTTTTACACAAGGAACAGAGCATCAAATCTTGCCTGGTGGGAGTCAGTGGTGATTTTGCTGTTCACCAAAGTGAAGTATCAATTTCATCTGGCATGTGTAACAAGAGAGGGAGGTACCTCTCACAGATAAACAGCATTTCTAGATCCCGTGATTTTTTTCATGACCCTCTGGATAGTTGGTGCTTTTATGAAAGATTTTGGATGACTGGTATCTCTCATTTGAAAGAGAGGAATCTCATTTGCCTGTGATTCTTCTACAGTTGGACTTTGTTGCAGGTAGAAGCTTGATGACATAACAGACATGTACCTTAGAGGCTCAGAGAGGAAGTAAAAATTGTGTTTCTTTTCTTGCTAATCTCATGACCTGATGCTTCCTACTTCTGAATGGAGGTGTTTTACACTGCCATCTTATGATATTTGCATGTTTTATAGCAGCTTCCAGTTACGGATCCTCAAGGTCTAACTTCTTTGCAGTGAAGGAGGAATTCCAGCAGCCCAACGACTATGGACAGTATTATCACACTACACTACATGGAAACTTCTAAGCTACAGAGAGATTAGTTGCAAAGAGCAAGGCTGAGTAAGACATGCAAAACATCAGCATTCTGTTCTTCAGCTTCACCAGTTCCTCATGTTGTTACGTTAATTGTGCAAATGAGTACTTCTCGTTATTGAGCATAGATATAGGTACCTGTCTCTCTGCTGTTTTACAATCCATGTAGCCAGCATTGGCAGAGGAAGTGTTGTTACACATGTGGGTTTGTCAGAACGTTGGCATCTCCAACCTAAGTGAATTTTAAAGTACTTTATCATGTCACTACTAAATGCACAGTAGGATCTAATCCCAGATCCTCCCAGTGCTTTATCAACATGTGGGCCTTCCCCGTCCTTCATGCTGGTATCAGTTTCATCCCCAGCACTCTTAGCCAAAATGTGGTAGTCAGGTTTGCATAAAATAAATTAAGGCAGCACCTGTCACCACATCAGTTCAGTCTGTAGGATACTATGTGATCTTTGCAATGACCACCTCCTTCGACTATTTTGCTCACTCCCCCTCACAGCTGGTAAAGCAGATTCATGTTTGCATTCTGCGCATACATTTGACCCATTCAGGTCGTAATGGCTGACACAAATGGCTGAACAGTTCTCACTATGCCACAGGTACATACTAGGGAGCTGCATTAGCTGTCCTTTGCATTTCAGTTCTGGATGTGGGCAGTAATTGTTGACTAGGATCTCAACTACACTAAATACAGCGATAAAAGTTCCAAACCCCAGTTTACTTTCTCTTTTCTGTGTACAAAAAAGAGACAGTTTGAATTCTTTCATGTATACACCCTGCCTCTTTCTTTTTCTGTTACGTTCTGTTGGTTTATACTTAGCTGCAGCCTAAAATCTTCACTATCTACTCAAGACTTTCTATCTGCCTTCAAAATTTCGCATGCCCACACACACGAACCAACTGGGGCAAAGTCTTGGCTTATTTTTCTAAAATTATATTGGCAAGCCCTATAGGAAAAATTGGTATTTTCCCCAGAAAAACCCTATCCTTACAGAAGTTGCAGATCATAATGCAGCTGTAAAGTTCTTCTGTAAAGTTCGTGACTTGCTTTATGTAATGCTTTTACATTATGTTATGAGAATGTGTTCTTTCTTCTGCAGCAAACAGGAAAACAAATGCGGAGCATTAAGTTTTTTTGCAGTCTCAGTCACTCTCTCCACTATTCTGTGGAGTGTTCTGTCACCTTCACAGTGGATGGTGGTATCTTTATCTAACAAAAATGGAAGACATTCTAGGTGCGTGGGGTCTGTGAGAACAAGTATGTAAAGACTGATACAAGTCCTGCATTGCCCGTGCTCAGTTTGCAGATTTGGCTTTGGGGTTAGATAATTGTTGCCTTCTTGTATTGTGGTCCCTGACACAAAGAAGACCTGTTCTTCCAACTTTTGCTGCTGTTTGAAATTTAACTGTTTTGTCTGTGTGTGTTCTGACAGAGTGTAGACCTGGATGATCACCACAAACCAGAGTTTAGAAGGGTTTTCAGTTCTTCCATCATTGAAAATGGGCATCAGTATTCATCAGGTAGGAACAGAGCATGAAATGGAGTAGCACTACCTGTGAAATACTTGATTCTGGCAGTGGTAGAGCAGGTCTCACCTGTTGGAAGCACTGGAATCTGCTGTTGTTTCAGTGTGAATATCATACTGTGGCGCTGATACTGTTTAACTTAATTTCCTAATTAGGAGAGCTTAGCTTATAAACTTTATTGTTAAGCTTGCACTGTGGTGTTTCATAAATTAGAGACTATTACTGTCATGTTATCTTGGGACACTAGTGATAATAAGACCTGCTATCGTAGCCATGTATCCCAAAACATTTTGCAGATTATTTATCTGCTTCCATCATCCTTCAGTGGAGGAAGGGCTTATTTTTTCCATTTTAGAGAAAACTGAGACATACAGTGTTTGATAAAACCATGAAAAGAACAAGAATGCTGACTCCTAACCCACAGCAGAAGTTTGGGGCAGGTGCTCCACAGAGGAAGAGGAGGAGCTTACCAAATGCAGATGCTAGTGGATTAAAGAACTGTTCTTGCTGAGATTCATATAGGACAGGTATGATCACTGCAAGGGTCACTTACACTAGGGTTGTTTCTGCAGCGTGCTGTAGGGAATATAATGTCCCACAAGGAGAACTAGGTAGAATAATAGCAGTGATTTGTAAAATAAAACTGTTGCATGGAAATTGGTTTGTAACTTTGTTACAAATCTGCAAATAAATTTACTTCCTCTCATTTTTATTTACCAGGACAGGCAAAAGTCTCTCGTGAACTGACCGCTTTTCATGTGTCAGACTCTTCCCCTGAAGCCCATGCCCCTGCAGTCACCTTACAGATGCCCCACCTTCCCGTTACTGCTGTAACCAGGACATCAGAGAAGTTTTCAGGAGAAGCCATCAGTTCAACAGGAACAACTAATGTGCCTACTGGCCTGCTGGGACAGAGCAAAAGCAAAAATGCAATGGCAGTGAAAACTTCCAACCAGTCAGGTAAGAGAGACAAAAATAATTTGTTTGCTGATGCTGTGTCCCATTTCTTTACTTCAAGAAACCTGTGCTATGGAGATTGTCCTGTGACTTAACGGTGATTATGAAAGTTCTTTTCTATGCCTATGTATCCCCGAGCCCAGAGAGTTGTGGTGAATGGAGTTAACTCCAGTTGATATCCAGTCACAAGTGGTGTTCCCAGGGCCCAGTTCTGGGGCCAGTCCTGTTTAATAGCTTCATTGATGATCCAGATGAGAGGTTTGAGTGCACCTTCAGTAAGTTTGCAGACTACACCAAGTTTGGTGGACGTGTTGACAGTAGGGAGGCTCTGCCTATCCAGCATGGACAGGCTGGATCCATGGGCTGAGGCCAATGGCATGAGGTTCAACAAGGCTAAGTACCAGGTCCTTGACTTCGGTCACAACAATCCCATGCAGTGCTGTAGGCTTGTGGCTGAGTGGCTGGAAAGCTGCCCAGCAGAAAAGGACCTGGGGGTGCTGGTTAACAGTGGCTGAATATGAGCCAGCAGTGTGCCCAGGTGGCCAAGAAGACAAACAGCATCCTGGCCTGTGTCAGCAGTAGTGTGGCCAGCAGGACTAGGGTAGTGATTGTCCTAGTGTACTCAGCACTGGTGAGGATACACCTCAAATCCTGAGTTTGGTTTTGGATGCCTCACTTCAAGAAGGACATTGAGCTGCTGGAGCATGGCCAAAGAAGGGCAACGAAGCTGGTGAAGGGTCTAGAGCACAAATCTTGTGAGAAGCGGCTTAGGGAACTAAAGTTGCTTAGTCTGGAGAAAAGGAGGCTCAGGAGAGACCTTCTCGTGCTCTAGAACTACCCGAAAGGAGATTGTAGTGGGTTGAGGGTTGGTCTCTTCTCCCAGGTAACTAGCGATACAGCAGGAGGAAATGGCCTTGAGTTGCACCAGGGGAGATTCAGGGGAGGTTTCTTCACTGATAGAGTGGTTAGGTGTTGGAACAGGTTGCTCAGAGAAGTGGTGGAGTCACCATCCCTGGAGGTGGTCAAAAACAGCACTTTGTGACATGATTTAGTGGCATGGTGGTGTTGGGTGGACAGTTGGGCTTGATGATCTTGGAGATCTTTCCTAACCTTAATGGTTCTGTGTTCTGCTGAGTTTGTGCTCCCTAATACAGTCGAGTTCACAGTGCAGCCTGTCTTCTAGCACAGTAAATAAGTAAGTATGTCTTCAGTGTGGCCAGCTGTTTTAAAGAAATGTGCAGAAGTTTTTACTACTTTGAGACCTGAGGCCCCTTGAGAAGTTAGGCAGATGCTTGTCTAATGGATTCAATAGTTCTTTGGAGGGAGGAATGACCAACAGCAGACTGACAAATATGCACAAGTCAGAGTGATTGCAGAATCTTACTTGTATCTAAATTGAGGTTGGTTTTTTCACTTTTTTTTTGTTTGTTTGTTTTGAAGGGAAAAAAAAAAAGAGAAGAAATCTCATTTCATTCATCTTTGGCAGTATTTTATATCCATTTAGTGATAGTGGCACTTACAGATGAGACTGTGCATATGGGTCGTAATTAGAGAGACCAGATGGAATTGGTGGCAAGAGATAGGGCTTATTTGCAGATTACTCTTTCAGCTTTCATGTTACTAAAGCTAAGAATGTAGCAAAGCCTTCTTTGCCTTTTTTTTTCTGCTGTTTCAGTGAAGGCCTGGAATTCAAGTACAGTGAGAACAATGGATTCATCTGTCACTGAGGGTGAGTGTTCCTATCAGCATGCACTTATGCAACATGAATTGAGAGGGATTCCATGCTCCATGGGTGGGAGATTCATATCTGAGCGTGCAATTCCAATTAGTAGGTACGTGGTAATATTAAAATTGCTAAAAAGACTGCATGCAGGTTCAGTTTCCCAGGTATCATGGAAACTTCTGCTGCATTGAAGTCTCAATCAGTTCAAAACAAGNTTTTTATTTACCAGGACAGGCAAAAGTCTCTCGTGAACTGACCGCTTTTCATGTGTCAGACTCTTCCCCTGAAGCCCATGCCCCTGCAGTCACCTTACAGATGCCCCACCTTCCCGTTACTGCTGTAACCAGGACATCAGAGAAGTTTTCAGGAGAAGCCATCAGTTCAACAGGAACAACTAATGTGCCTACTGGCCTGCTGGGACAGAGCAAAAGCAAAAATGCAATGGCAGTGAAAACTTCCAACCAGTCAGGTAAGAGAGACAAAAATAATTTGTTTGCTGATGCTGTGTCCCATTTCTTTACTTCAAGAAACCTGTGCTATGGAGATTGTCCTGTGACTTAACGGTGATTATGAAAGTTCTTTTCTATGCCTATGTATCCCCGAGCCCAGAGAGTTGTGGTGAATGGAGTTAACTCCAGTTGATATCCAGTCACAAGTGGTGTTCCCAGGGCCCAGTTCTGGGGCCAGTCCTGTTTAATAGCTTCATTGATGATCCAGATGAGAGGTTTGAGTGCACCTTCAGTAAGTTTGCAGACTACACCAAGTTTGGTGGACGTGTTGACAGTAGGGAGGCTCTGCCTATCCAGCATGGACAGGCTGGATCCATGGGCTGAGGCCAATGGCATGAGGTTCAACAAGGCTAAGTACCAGGTCCTTGACTTCGGTCACAACAATCCCATGCAGTGCTGTAGGCTTGTGGCTGAGTGGCTGGAAAGCTGCCCAGCAGAAAAGGACCTGGGGGTGCTGGTTAACAGTGGCTGAATATGAGCCAGCAGTGTGCCCAGGTGGCCAAGAAGACAAACAGCATCCTGGCCTGTGTCAGCAGTAGTGTGGCCAGCAGGACTAGGGTAGTGATTGTCCTAGTGTACTCAGCACTGGTGAGGATACACCTCAAATCCTGAGTTTGGTTTTGGATGCCTCACTTCAAGAAGGACATTGAGCTGCTGGAGCATGGCCAAAGAAGGGCAACGAAGCTGGTGAAGGGTCTAGAGCACAAATCTTGTGAGAAGCGGCTTAGGGAACTAAAGTTGCTTAGTCTGGAGAAAAGGAGGCTCAGGAGAGACCTTCTCGTGCTCTAGAACTACCCGAAAGGAGATTGTAGTGGGTTGAGGGTTGGTCTCTTCTCCCAGGTAACTAGCGATACAGCAGGAGGAAATGGCCTTGAGTTGCACCAGGGGAGATTCAGGGGAGGTTTCTTCACTGATAGAGTGGTTAGGTGTTGGAACAGGTTGCTCAGAGAAGTGGTGGAGTCACCATCCCTGGAGGTGGTCAAAAACAGCACTTTGTGACATGATTTAGTGGCATGGTGGTGTTGGGTGGACAGTTGGGCTTGATGATCTTGGAGATCTTTCCTAACCTTAATGGTTCTGTGTTCTGCTGAGTTTGTGCTCCCTAATACAGTCGAGTTCACAGTGCAGCCTGTCTTCTAGCACAGTAAATAAGTAAGTATGTCTTCAGTGTGGCCAGCTGTTTTAAAGAAATGTGCAGAAGTTTTTACTACTTTGAGACCTGAGGCCCCTTGAGAAGTTAGGCAGATGCTTGTCTAATGGATTCAATAGTTCTTTGGAGGGAGGAATGACCAACAGCAGACTGACAAATATGCACAAGTCAGAGTGATTGCAGAATCTTACTTGTATCTAAATTGAGGTTGGTTTTTTCACTTTTTTTTTGTTTGTTTGTTTTGAAGGGAAAAAAAAAAAGAGAAGAAATCTCATTTCATTCATCTTTGGCAGTATTTTATATCCATTTAGTGATAGTGGCACTTACAGATGAGACTGTGCATATGGGTCGTAATTAGAGAGACCAGATGGAATTGGTGGCAAGAGATAGGGCTTATTTGCAGATTACTCTTTCAGCTTTCATGTTACTAAAGCTAAGAATGTAGCAAAGCCTTCTTTGCCTTTTTTTTTCTGCTGTTTCAGTGAAGGCCTGGAATTCAAGTACAGTGAGAACAATGGATTCATCTGTCACTGAGGGTGAGTGTTCCTATCAGCATGCACTTATGCAACATGAATTGAGAGGGATTCCATGCTCCATGGGTGGGAGATTCATATCTGAGCGTGCAATTCCAATTAGTAGGTACGTGGTAATATTAAAATTGCTAAAAAGACTGCATGCAGGTTCAGTTTCCCAGGTATCATGGAAACTTCTGCTGCATTGAAGTCTCAATCAGTTCAAAACAAGGGATAATTAGCCCTACTTGCACAGTGGTGTACTGTTAGTGTGTACTGTTAGGCAATCTCTGCCGTGGAAGCAATACGTGCCACAAAAGAGTGGAGTGGCAGAACAGACAGTGCGAGTGGTGAAGATTTCAGCTGACCAAGTGAAAACTGTGACTGAACGCAAGGTACAGCAGTTGCAAAGTGGTGGGCCTACCCTTTGGATGATGAAGCAAACTCCTTTGAGCAGAATAGCAGTAAGTCAGTCAGTCTCCTACTTCTAAGTGATGTCATCAAGCTGTTTTACTGTCTACGTTATTCTGGCATTTCACAGCAGTCTCAAGTTGTCAGTTGTAGCTCATCCAGAATAGGGATCACACTCCTCAGCTTAAAAGCTCTGAGGTTTGCACAAATACCTAGCAAGTGTTCATGGTCCCAAATTTGTCACATCTGTACGCTGGCATTTACCAGGCTATTTTAGGTGAGAAGTCTAGTTGATCTGGAGCCCTTCTACAAGCAGTGGGGAGAGTTCAGGACAGTGATCAAGTTGGATTGTTTCTAAGGTGCCAGTCTTTGTTTATAGAAGGAGCCTTCAATAAGTTGTTGGCTCATACAACAAGTTTTGGTTTTAGTGTGTTAAGATGGGGCAAGCCACTCCTTTGTTCTGGATTTACAGAGCATAGCTGGAGTCCAGAGCAACTAAAATGTTTCCTAGTGGATATTAGGTAATTTAAATAATGCTGTCAATCATAGCAGACTTCCCAGGATGCCTGATGTCTGCTGGAATGACTGTTGCAAGCTGATCTGTAGGATCTTTTCTTCCTTTTGCTGAAATGTTCATGGCAGTGTGCCCCCCCGCCGAGGTCTGCACAAAAGCCTGAAATGTTCCAACCTTTCCTAAGCAGTTTTATCAAAGGTGTCCTTCTTGGTATTTTTACACCATCCTCTCAGCAGTGCAATGATTTTGCAGAGGGATTGAACGCCTGGGGAAAACCCCACCCCAATTTCTTAGCTCCTACTGGAAGTTAGAGGCCTGCAGGTTTTCACTATAGTGAGTAAAAATCAGTGTGTGGCTGTCTATCAGGAAATGGTTTGAAAATGCATGAGGAAAAGAGATGAAATAAGTTTCTGCTCTGATGCATCATCTTTTTCTCCCTTTTATGCAGAGAATACCACTTCTGTCACTAAGTCTGTCTCGACTGTGACCTACGGGACAAGTAGTGGAACCAAAACTGGTGAAAGGTACACATTTTTACTGGCATTTTGTTAGGCCACAGTGGTCAGTTTGTGCTGGCTTGGAGAAGAGGTGAGTCCCAGATGTTGTATTTTAAGGCCATTAAAGGTTGTAAGCTTTCCCGAGGGCTAAGTAGAAGAGAGATGGGAAGGGATACAAATCTTTTGTAGAGCAGTTTAATGCAGACCTAATTGTGTCTTTCAGTGTCCAGTTGTCTGTCAATAAAACTTTGACTTATACTTGCTTCTGACTCCTTTGGGTCCTCTTGAAACAGCTGTTTTGGAAGGTTTAGAATAGGCAACAGCTGGACCTTTATGCTGACTGCTGACACTACAGAGAGTTACTTTTTTGTTTAACCACATACTTTTCATGTTCTCTTTCTCCAGTTCCACTGACAGTTACTGTGATGTGACTCCCAGCTCTCACTCCTCTCCTCCCACTGTACGTCGGCAGGTTGAGAGGAGGAGAGAACTCGTGCGGTCTCAGACGCTGCCACGGATTACAGGAACACAGGCCAGGAAAGCGCTGTTTGAGAAACTGGAACAGGATGGTGGGAAGTACGTCACACTCCTTGTCTCCAGAATGGGTTTGTTAATGGGAAACTAATTTGTTAATTGTTACCGGCAGAGGACAGCTGGGTGGGAGGACTTCCTCAGTGTAGGACTTTCAGCTAAAGGACAATATGAGGTCACATATAGCTTTGCTGACTTTATAAACTGAACCCTGGAAATTCACAGCTACAGATTCCTCTGGCTTTGGAGTTGTTCAACTGAAGCAGCAGGTGCCTTTTACCAGGAAAGAGTTCTGTGAAAACTGCCTTTGCTGTCACTTTAAGAGACTGGGAATACCGTGACTTTCTGTTGCCATTACGGACCAAAAGCGTGTGCAGTTCTTTATGCTTCGTGATGGGTTTATGGTTTAAATAGGAGAGAACTTGGAATCTTGGCTTTAGTGAAACGAAAATGAGTTTTTCTTGCAGGACCAACAAGTTGAAGTTTCAGCAACGTAGTTCCTGCAATACCATCCGGACAGGGGCTGACCTGGGCAAGGTTGCATAGATGTTGCTGAGAAGTAGGTTTAAGTTTTTCTAGAATGTAATTTAATCTGGTCTCTGCTAATTTTCCAGGGGAAAACGAGAATCCAGAGCTAAACTGAAGAGGTCGCAGAGTTTTGGGGTTGCCAGCGCTAGCAGCATTAAACAAATTCTGTTAGACTGGTGTCGCTCAAAAACCATAGGATACAAGGTGAAGACATGCTAGCACTTTCAGCTCTCTCTTTTTCAGGAGAATATGCCAAAAAAAAACCCCATTCTTTGAAAGTGAATGTAGAACATGCTAGACAATGCTACGCTAATGTGTATTTTTTCCATGGTGACAGCACATTGATCTCCAGAATTTCTCCTCAAGCTGGAATGATGGGATGGCATTCTGTGCTCTTGTGCATTCTTTCTTTCCTGAAGCTTTTGATTACGATAAGCTTGAACCAGCTAATCGCAAGCAGAACTTTGAGCTGGCCTTCACCATGGCTGAGTGAGTATCACTTTAGATCTCTGTGAAGCGCTTCAAGTCTAATGCAGCTAGGCAGCAGTGAAGAGTTTAATCATTCTTCTTGTAGATCCTGTATCACTAGCTCATGTGTTATGCCAAAAAAACCAATAAAGCTCTGCACAGAGAATGCATAGAACAGGAGACTTCGCAGTCTAAAATCAGAGGTGCTTTTACCAGCTACAGGATAATTCACTGGAGTCTTACATTCAGGTCTTTCATGGTCTTCGGGGAGTACTTGAATTCAGCTTTCTCACCTCTGTGGTTCTCAACAGCCTTAGAACTGACACACTAAACTTGAGAAATCAGCCTCATGAGTTACGCTTGGACAGAAAAGCAAAAAAACCCAAACACCTTAGTTTTCTCTGTGTTTGTTTTTTGGGTTTTTATTATTATTACTTTGTTATTGAGGTAGTGAATATTTCTTAGTGAATTTTCCAATATCAGTCATAAAAGAGAAATCTGAATTCATTGAGCACAAGGCACCCAGTGCTTACTGACAGTCCATAGGAACTGGACATAAAACTGGTAGGGTTTTAGCCAGTCCCACCTGCTTGATACCTGATTTGAATTTGAGGCATGTTAATATATCCAGCCAGACTCTCTGGAAAAATGTGACCCCTGAACGGCAAGGAGCAATTGGGTTTTGTGGAGTGTTCACCTCTGTCTGTAGCTGTTGCTCTGGCTGAACAAGAATGAAGTCTTGATTTGTGTATAACAGTAAGTATAGGGGAGAACAGAAGACAGCATGCACACAACAGTAAGAAACGTTAGGTAAGAGGCATCTACAGGAATGACTGTTTCATAGCTGTGATTGCCTTTAACTGACTTCTCTCACTTACTGCTGTTCACTCCAGTATGAGCTCTGCTGAGCTTCCTGCCCTTTTGATTTTCCATTTTAGGCCTCAGCAGGAGTGTTGCTTTCTGCTGGTCCACATCTCAGGCTTCAGCTCTCCAACCTTGATCATCTGAGATTGTTGTCCAAGTCACTCACACCTTGAAGATACGGGGTGGAGGAGAACAAACAATCCACAGTCATGTGGGCCCTCATTGGCACATCTCATATTTTCCCATTCATTTGGAGCTTCCAATATAATAGCCAGAAAATCTCGTGATTTGTGAACGCGCATGAGCCTGCTTACTGCAGCTTAGGCAGAGAAATGTGAGATTGGGCTACATGCTCCAGCTGTCAGGGATGTGAATGGCAGTCAGTGGGGGGGGGGGGAAATCAGATCCCAGTATAGAGAAAGAAGAGGGAAGAACAGGAATATTGCATGGTCACAAAAATAACGATCTCCAACCTGAGCCTGAAAAGAAGTGTTGCTGATAAAGCTCAGGGTTTCTTAAACACCTTGCTGATGCTCAAATCAGAGCAGCAAATGAATCTTGGAAGTAGTTACAGATCTTAGCTTTAACTCTTTATTTGCTGTGTCTTTTAATTTTACTACAGGAAAATGGCTCACTGCGATCGTCTGATAGAAGTGGATGACATGATGCTGATGGGTCACAAGCCAGATCCCATGTGTGTCTTCACCTATGTCCAGTCTCTCTACAATCATCTACGACGCTTTGAGTAAAACCATCAATACCTCTCCAGCCAGAAGGGTCAAGTAAAATATGCTAATGGGAAGAGTAACATTTTGCAAATGGACCCCAGTGTTATTTTTTGCTTCTTACTATCCCTTTTCTTACATTCTACTGCATGGATGGCTGACTGAAGTGTTGCTTAGCAGCACCCCAAAGTGCTGATCACATCAGCATGTCAGTAATACAGAAATATGTTTGAAAACCACAAAAAACATAGGGAAAGGCAAATGCTGTTATTTTGGTGCTAGTTGTAGACTGGGTCTTTAATATTCTTGTGATTAGAGAGCACAGGAAGCTAATTTGCTGCTTGTATCTCTGTTAGGCTGGGGACACAGTTCTGTGCAGTGACAGGTAACTGCTATGAATGTGTTCCCCCTCAAAATGCAGGTAAAACTCCACAAGTTAGCACCTTCAGTTCTACTTCTCCATTGAGCATAGCACAAAAGAAAGAGCAGATGGACAAGTAAAATTCCATTCAGCAAATAATAGCCTAGAGTTCTCAACCACTAGGGCAATTTTGCCTCCTCCAACTCTACCTTCCCACTCCAGCATACATGTATATACACACACACATCAAACAGGCATTGCTCTGCTCTCCTAAAGCAAATAGCTGCTGACTGGGGGGACAGGTAAGTACCATGTTATACACAACAGCATTTGTCTGTAATGATCAAATCTAAAGTGACTTATCTAGAGGTTTGCTGAAGCCTCTACTGGCAGTCTTGTATTAATTTCTTGATCATGTAGTGTCAAGGGTTGAGGCTGGGCCAACCACTAATCCAGTGACAGATGCTCTCTATTATGCCTGGAGTGGAGGAAAAGGGGAGAGAGAGAGAGAGGCTTGTGAATTGGAAAAGAAACTGAAACTACTTTTAATGAAAATAACAAGAAAATGAAGTTTGTGTGTGTTTTTTAACCTGCATTTGTGCTTTTTTGGGGGAGATATTTACAAAGATGACTTTGGTTCTGTATTGATGACCATTTTTAATAAAATACCACAAATGCTCTTCAGATTCACTGCTTCTCTTTACAATGAAGCGGCAGATAACAGTAAAATCAGTGAAAAGAACCCAGAATTTTTGCTTACGATATTTTTTCTAGTCATGATGCTCTGTGCTCTCAATTTCAGTTTAAGAAAAGTACAGAACTTCAGTGGCACTTTGACTAGGATCTCAGTTCAGCCTCTCTTTCTAATGAAGTTTTATTTAAGAAACCGTGAATGAAGCTACCACTTTGTTGGCAGCCTCGGGAAAAAAAGAAAAAAACCCTACATAACCAACACCAAAACCAAACTAGCCAAAAAAACCCACCAAACTCCACAAACACCACACACCAACAGTGCAGGGAAGTAAAGTATAAGCTGACGAAGGTCTGGGTCATGGAGTTTCATTGAAAGTGTGTCTAGGTTGTTGCTATGACCCTATGAAAACAGTCTGAAAGACTTAGATACATAAAAGGCTGGACTCGATGATCTTCAAGGTCTCTTCCAGCTGTAACTGTTCTATGATTCTGTGATTCTATATCTGAATATAAATAGCTGAAAGATACTTGGTCAAACTAGCAGGATCATTGTTACAGCTAATCTCACAGCTTTAATGCAAGTGGACAGAGGTTGTGTGGGCTATTAGTATTTGTCATATGAGTGCCATTGTCTTCAGTTTTTGACTTTGTCTTGAATGACCACTAGGGAGTAAATGGGCAAGCTGTTGCTCCATGAAATGCACAGTAAGATTAAAGAGACTGTACTTCTGTTTTGGAGAAGTGATTAGAGTAAGCATGATGAGAAATCTGTCAACAACAAGGACACAATACACATTTCTGTATAACGAGTACGCGCCTCGAAATGACGCCACGCATCGCCATGGCAGCTGTGGGCGGTGTAATGACGCGTCGACGTATAGACGCCAGGCATCGCCATGGCAACCACGCATGCGGAGTATGGAGGAACATACCAGGTGGGAGGGGGAACGAGTTGCTGGACGCATGCGCAGAACGAAGGTAAAGACCAGGTGGGAGGGGGAGCGTGTTGCTGGACGCATGCGCAGTACGGAGGTAAATACCAGGTGGGAGGGGGAGCGAGTTGATGGACGCATGCGCATTACGGAGGTAAATACTAGGTGGGAGGGGGAGCGAGTTACTGGACGCATGCGCGGTACGGAGAGATCTCCGGAGGTGGAGCGAGTTGCTGTGCAGGGAATAGAGCAGGATCTGGCTCCTGAATTTGTCGTTGAGTGTTTCGGAATGTTACTTCTGAACATGTCACTTGCGCCTGTAT
The DNA here is from genome assembly GCA_013396975.1 of Bucco capensis. NCBI lineage: Eukaryota > Metazoa > Chordata > Aves > Piciformes > Bucconidae > Bucco > Bucco capensis. The sequence continues at coordinate 1,514 of VWZO01001392.1, read as the reverse complement.
TCGCGGCTCCGCTCGGGGCTTCTCGGTGGCTCGGCTGCGCTCGGCACTTTCCGTAGACGCATGCTTATTACGAAGTGTGGGCAGCGCCATGACGCTCTGAGGAAATGACGCCACGCATCGCCATGGCAGCTGTGGGCAGCGTAGTGATGCATCGACGTATAGACGCCACGCATCGCCATGGCAACCACGCCTGCGTAGTACGGAGGCAAAGACCAGGTGGGAGGGAGAACGAGTTGCTGGACGCATGCGCAGTACGGTGGTAAATACCAGGTGGGAGGGAGAGCGTGCTGCTAGACGCATGCGCAGTACGGAAGTAAATACCAGGTGGGAGGGGGAGCGAGTTGATGGGCGCATGCGCAGTGCGGAGAGATCTCCGGAGGTGGAGCGAGTTGCTGTGCAGGGAATAGAGCAGGATCTGGATCCTGAATTTGTCGTTGAGTGTTTCGGAATGTTACTTCTGAACAAGTCACTTGCGCCTGTATTCGCGGCTCCGCTCGAGGCTTTTCGGCAACTCGGCTGCGCTCGAAGCTTTTCGGCGGCTCGGCTCGGCTCCGCTCAGCACTTTCCATGGACGCATGCGTATTACGAAGTGTGGGCAGCGCCATGACGCTCTGAGGAAATGACGCCACGCCAGCGCCATGGCAACTGTGGGCAGCGTAGTGATGCATCGACGTAAAGGCGCCACGCGAACGCCACGGCAACCACGGGCAGCGTAGTCACGCAGTGACGCCACGCCAGCGCCATGGCAACCACGGACAGCGTAGTGACGCATCGACGTACGAAGCCACGCCAGCGCCATGGCAGCTGTGGGCAGCGCAGTGATGCATTGACGCCATACTATTACTTAGTTTCTTTCTCTGTGATCTATGGTGCTGAACCACCGATGACCTGGAATTTTCTGTTAGATGGAATAAGAAAAACAAGCAAAGGAAACAGCTCAAAGTAATACCTTTTTTTCTTTTCCCAACA
>VWZO01001388.1:48738-67455 GCA_013396975.1 Bucco capensis | reverse complement strand
GAACCCAAACAGCTCCCCATGGAACCCAAACAGCTCCCCATGGAACTCAACTCCCATGAACTAATCCTCCCAAGGAGTGTTGCCCACATACTCTCACCATGAATACACCTGCAGTTACTTCCAAGACCTTTAAGTACTGTGTACAGAGTGGACACACAGTGATATGATACTAAGCAGAAAACATAAGAAATAAATACAACATAATTATGTTAACTAGAGAAAAATGCTTTTTAAGGCAAGCTGCAGTGCCTCTAGCACTCTAGCATCAGATCCCTTCCCCTCAGCAGCTTCTCCTCCATCTAATCATGCCACAAACCTCTAGCACTGCTCTTTAATGAGCTGCACTGAACTAAATACCTCTCTCCAACAACCAGGTAGGATTAAATGCTGTTGCTCCAACCAGCACGGTAATTAAAGTGAATTTAGATTAATCCAGGAGAGCTAAGAGGAAAGGACAATGATTTATGAGCAATAGCTCTGGCATTTTCAAGAGGCATAAAAATCATTAAAAATGAATAGCTAAAAACTATTAGTTAGGAAAGCAGCCATAATTAGATAAACAATCCAGGGTATCTTTAGGGCATTGGGTTCCTCCAGGGGAGAGAAAAAAAACAAAGCAGGTAACCTTTGAGGAAAAATCAAAACCACATTTATAACCTTAAGGTTTGGGTTTTTCACTTGCCTGAATGCAATCTAAAATACTCCAAGCCCAAACTTACTTTCATTAGGCACTCAAGCAACTGCAAAAGAAGGTCACAAAGATGAAAGATGATTATGGGATTGGAGCATCTGTCAGACAAGGAGAGGATGAGGGGGCCAGGACCATCTAGCCTTGAACAGAGAAGGATCAGGAGGATCTCAGGGTGTCAGGACCATCTAGCCTTGAGTAGGGAAGGTTCAGTGGGATCTCAGAGTGTCAGGACCATCTAGGCTTGAACAGAGAAGGATCAGGGGGATCTCAGGGTGCCAGGACCATCTAGTCTTGAATAGAGAAGGCTTGGGGAATCTCACTGATGTGTCGAAGCATCTAATGGGGGGAGTAAGGAGGACAGAGCCAGATTCTCATCTGCTGCCCAGAGACAGGGCAAGGAACAGTTGGCACAAACTGAGATGCAGAGAATTCCATTTAAACTTCAGAAAAAGATTCCTTACTTGAGAATGCCCTCCAACACAGCAAGAGGATGCTCTCAGAGGCTGTGGAGTCTCCATCACTGGAGGTCTTCCAATCCCAAATAGACATGGTCCTGATCAACCTGCTCGAGTTGACCTTGCTTTGAGTAGAGAGGTGGGACTACATTATCTCACAACCCTTTCCATCTCCAGGCTTTCTGTGGTGCAGAACACACACAGTTACTGCTCTGATGCAGTGTGTGACCTTTCCAAGCACCTTAGAGCAGCATGTGAAACAAAACTAACCATCCACTTCACCAAACATTCACCTTCCAGCTTGATGCTCGCCTTGATAGGTCATCTCCAGTTGGAATAGCTTTGACTTTGCCTGGAAGTAGATGTGTACATTCACAGAGCAATCAGTATGTCCTGTAGACATATTTATTGGTCCCTATCCTCTGTAATTAAACCCAGCAAGAGCAATAACAATACCTTTAGTAGTCCTCCTTTAGAAGTTGTCCTCTGGTTCCTCTAATCTGTCTGAACAGATGGAGTCTTGCACCATCACCTTGCAAACTTCTTCCTCAGCTATTAAGCCACAGAAGAATTGGAGAGGAATACATTAAAGGCAGCAAATGCTTAATAATTGCTGTCACTTATTTCATCACCTGAGTTTTGGCTTCATGAATAAAACATGTTCATAGAAGGCTGCTCTCCAGGAAGCCAACAAAAGATGTCTAACAGAGTTCAACACCTTGTGCAAGAGATGTACAACCAATACTTGCTTCCTCTTGCTCTGTTAACACATCAGCAGCCCTCACTGAACTAGGAGCCCAATCCTAAATCACAGCTACACCAATGAGTCCTAGACTAGCAGACCTAGGGAATACATCTGGGATGCTAATAACATTGCAACTCATTTCTTCTCCAGTCTACAGATCAATCACCAGGCCTGAAAAGCAATGTGAGCACTTAGCTGTAAGATTACTTGTCTCAAACCTGGTAAGATTATTCATTCAAGCAAGTTAATTGTCAAGCAGAGGGTGTCTCCAGCTTGGCCAACTGTCCAAAGTGAGTATTTAATATGAGACATCATTTGGAAGGCAGAAGATAGCATCCAAGCTGAGTATTTCATAGCAGATACTATTTGGATGATGATAGTACCTGAATATTTAATATCAAATAGCATTTGGAGGGCAGATGATAGTATCCAAACTGAGTATTTCATATCAGATACCACTTGGAGGGGAGAATGTAATATCTAAACTGAGTATTTAACATCAGACCTCATTTGGAGGGTAGATAATTGTATCTACTCAAGGCTCAAATACTGTTTCTACCTTTATAAACCTACTTAAAGGACTAAAGACCCAACTCAAGTGCAAACAAAACCTTTATCACAGCCACTTTTTCCTGGGGATGACAATTTACTGAGGGCAATGGAAATATAGGAGCATCATGGGGAAAAAATCTTACTTAGGTTTCTCATGCTGAATGACAGAAGTTTTCTCTCCTGTTCATGAGCTTCATCTTGTGTCCTCTCTGCACACCCAATTTCAGGTTGACTTTTGCCAGCTTTCTAAGGCAAAACTGCATTAGTTTGCCTACATTTAGCCTTTCCCACATTAAATTCCAAAGCCTGCAAACAGGAGCAGAACTGAGCCCTTCCCAAAGTCTCTAACATAAAGCACAACTAGCAGGTTACCAACATTGACTCTAGGTTTTAATGGCAGAGCAAGGTCAGGCTCACTTCTTTTTCTTGAATATAGACATTTTAGTTGTATTTCCAGATTATACATGATGTATGTATTTCCAGATTACACATGATGTATGCAACTCCAGCTTAAAAGACTGAAGGCAAGAGGCTAGATGGTACTGCCCCAGACAAGTTTAACTGCAGCTTATCAAGAGCTACTCCCTGCTCAAAAAAAACCCCACAAATGTGCTAAAATACAACAAGAAAGCCCTAAAGTAGATCCACACTAAACCCAATTAGGTTTCTGGGGTCTTAGCCTTGGCTTGAAGAGGATTTAGATAAGGCTTTAACCTCAGTGTGACTTAGATCCCATACTCCAGTAGACAGCTAAATTGGCTCTCTGGGTATTGGCAAGCAGAATCCAGTCCTGATTGATGGGGAAAAGCTCTTTCTGCAGTGGTCAGCTGGGCTCAGAGGATTAAAGGAAGAGAGAAAGGAGGGAGAGAAGCTGAAGAACAGCACAGGAGACAACCTTGGAGAGCTCTGGAGAATTCCATAGCTCCACCTTTGGCTTTGCAGAGAAATAAATGGTTCCTTCTTTAGGAGAATCAGGTTTTATATTGAAAGAGAAGGACTCCTGCTTTCATATGAACAAATCCATTACTATTCCATTGAATATGGAGTGCTGCTAATCATGAGTGAGGGAAGGAAACAAACCTATCAAGGACTCCTCCTTTCACAGACAAATCCATTATTTGGCCATTTAATATACAGAGTGATGCTAATCCTGAATAAGAGAAGGAAACAAACCTCTCAGCTCCCTTACTAAAGCTTCCTTCAAGCAGAGACACAGCAAAACATTCCCTCTCCCCATTTCCAGGGCAAAATGGATCTCAAATCTCTGCCTGCATTTACTCCCAGGCAAACAGCAAAGAAATACTTCTGCTTGGAGTCTTCTCTCAATTGTGGTCCAAAGTAACATAGTGAGCACACAGTGCCCAGGATTTATAGGCCCTAGAATTGATTGCTGCCTGTTAGCTTCTCTGCTGTTCATTAATTACATATTTACAGGCACCTCTTTCATACAGAAGGAGTTTGAGGCAATTCCCCACATGGCAGACACAGACACTCCTGGTCTTCTTCTGCATGCTTAGTGCAGCTAACATTGGTGAAGCCTTCAGGAGAGGTGAAGCATCACAGCCTTGGAGGTTTATTTTGGTGACACAACATGTGTGTCCTGGAGTGATTAAAATTTAAGAGTGTACGTCATGTTCCCTTTTGAACTTTTGAGTTTGGATGTGGACACTGTTTCTTTAAGGACTCAGTAGTTGAACTCTTTGCCCCTCCCCGAAAGAATTTGCCGGGAGGAGCCGAGAAGCTGATAAGGAAGANCTGCTGTCCCCGTCTTATTGGGGAGAGGGGGTATTGTGGCAAAATCCTCTCAAAAGATTGTTCTTTTGACCCTAGCTTCTGGTCAAACCAGGACAATGTGCTAAAGGCTCATACAGACTTTGTGCCAGGTTGCCAGACACTGATGTGAGCAGACAACCTCCTGCTGGTGCACAGAACCAAGTTCTAACTCTGTGATTCAGAGCTCTCCTCACCTCTAGCCCTTGTTGGACAATTCTGTCTGGGAAGCAAAGCTAAACTCCTTCACCTGCAGTGGAGAGAGCACCATCAGCTTCCACTTGCAATACTTTTCTGGAGCCTCTATACTACACAAGGCCACCAAAAGATGCTCCCTCACTTACCCCCAGAAGCTACCTTTTGGATTAGTAACTGTTTACAGATACTGGAGAGTCCCTTGGAAAATGTTCTTCTTGAGTTTCATGTACAGCATCTTCCTTCTGCACTAACCACTCCAGGCTCACCTAATTCTCTCTCTGTTATTTCCCACTGAGGGGAAATTTGCTGAAAAAACATCCAGCCAAGACAATTAAACCTAGTGCCTAAAGGGGGGTTGCTTGGCACTCAGGGATGCTGTTGACAAAATGAAGACATTGCTTACAATTCCCCTCCCAGTAATTTCTAATGCCAGCACAGGAGATGCCAGCTCTGTTAATGAAACCCAAACCAATTTGAAAGCAGAATGATGGTAGGGTTTGGAAAACAAGTACCAACAGTTTGCAGGTGGTTTAGGCAGCTATAAAAAAATCTGATTTATAGGGGCTTTTTAAGTCTTGGTTTAATTCACCTTGTGGGAATGCACCACCATAAACCATCCTGCCACAGGACAAGTGCCCAAGCTGTTGGAGATGCTCTGTGGTTCACAAACAGTGAATTCTCCAGATCTGAGTGCAGTTTTCACCTGTTTTTACTCCAGCTGCACTCCCTCCCCACTCCCACCCTCGAGTCTCAGATCCAGCTTTCATTTCCTGGCATATATGTTTCCATACTCATGCAACAGAGCTGAAATAACAGAGGCACAACTAGACTTTAGCTGGAATGTAGACTCATAGACTTGTGAGGGTTGGCAGGGACCTTGCAGCTCCTCTATCCCAAGCCCTGTGCCTGCCATGGGCAGGGACACCTGGCACTACAGCAGCTTGCTCCCAGCCCCAGCCAGCCTGGCCTGCAACACTGCCAGGCCTGGGGCTGCCACCACCTCTCTGGCCAACCTGGCACAGTGGCTCAGCACCCTCCTGGCCAACAACTGCTGCCTAACAGCCAACCTCAAGCTGCCCTCCTCTACTTTGGATCCATTCCCCTAGTCCTAGCACTCCCTGACAGCCTAACAAGTCCTTCCCCAGCCCTCTTGGAGCCCCTGCAGATGCTGCAAGGCCACAAGAAGGTCTCCTGGGAGCTTTCTCTTCTCCAGACTCAACAATGCCAACTGTCTCAGCCTGTCCTCAGAGGAGAGGTGTTCCAGCCTCTGAGCATCCTCCTGGCCCTGCTCTGGACACCTTCCATCCCCTGCAGCTCTTTCGTGTGCTGGGGGCTCCAGAGCTGGCCCCAGCACTGCAGGTGAGGTCTCCCCAGAGTGCAGTAGAGAGGAGAATCACCTCCCTGCCCCTGCTGGCCACGCTGCTCTGGATGCAGCCCAGGCTAGGCTTGGCTTGCTGGGCTGCAAGTGCACACTGAGGGCTCCTGGGGAGCTTCTCATCCACCAGCACCCCAAGTCCTTTTCCTCAGGGCTGCTCTCAAGCTACTCACTGCCCAGCCTAGATCAGTGCTTGGGATTGCCCTGAGCCAGGTGCAGGGCCTTGCACTTGCTCTTATTGAACTTGCTGAGGTTGGCATGGGCCCAACCTCTCCAGCCTGTCAAGGTCCCTCTGGATTTAGCTAAGCCTTGCAGTGAAGAGGCTGCAGTTTCTGCAGTGAGTGTTGTGTCTGCACATGGCTGCTCTCAACCTCCCTGCAGTACCACTTCTGCTCCAAAGGAACAGGCAGCTCAGTGCTCCTCAGTGTCCTCTCTACACAAAAACTGCAGAGCAAAAGGGGACCTCTGGAAAAAAAAAGCCTTTTATGGAGCAGTATTACTGCAGTGGATAGGAAAAGTTCATATCACCAAAATAATGGAGTAGAGGGGAAAAAACAGGTGAATTTTCCAGAGGCAGCTATTTCCCTGTGATTACACAAAGCATCCTGCTTCTCATGTAGGAATGTAGTAGCTGGATCCCTTCTAGACTGAGCTGTAGGATCCCTGCAGCATTGGTATTCCTGCCATCCACTGTAATCAATTCAGAGGAGCTCCTACTGCTGCAGAGCTCCTCAGCAAGCATCTTCCCACTGGAGAGGGGCTGTCAGGAGGAGATTGCAGCCTGTTGTGTAACTCCTGCTCTCCACAGGAATTAATGCAGCTGGGAAAAAAGGACCAAATATTACACAAGATGAAGTTTGCTTCAAGCACATGAGATGAAAGGAGAGGACTTGTATCATCTTATGCTTTTGAGAGGGTTGGTGTTCTCCTCTTTGCAGCACTTGATGTAAAACTAGAGGAAAATATCTAGTTAATACTGGTAGAAGTGTTGGTTGAAAACATGAGTTACCCTCTCCTGGAGGGAAGGGATTGAAATGTTTTAACCCAATCTTTGCATCACATAGGTGCTTGAAATAGAGGTGCTGACCCTTTCTGATCTCCCAGAGCAGCATGGTCACAAATCAGTCTGGGTGGCTAAAAAAATAACATATTAGTAACATTTGTCATAAGCAGATGTTCTCTAAAGTGACAGGATGGAAGCTGAGAAAGGTTGAGTTACACTCAAAGAGAAACACAAGAACATTGCTTATTGGCAAAACATTACAAAACTTATCCAGAGAAGCACCCAAAAGGCTACTGAGGGTGGGGGATTAATTCCATATCCCTTGAGTGATAGGAACATGCTCTGTGAGGCTCACAGAATCACTAAAGTTGGAAGAAAGCTCTAAGCTCATGCAGTCCAAGCATCCCTATCCTCCCCAGGACACTAACCCATGGCCCTAAGGAGAGCAGCTCAATGCTTCTGAAACCCCTCCAGGGATGGGCACTCCAGCACCTCCCTGGGCAGCCTGGGACAACACTCAACAAGCCTTGCAGGCAAGAAATTCCGAAATTCCTCCTGACATCCAATCTAAACCTCCCCTGGGGCAACTTGAGGCCATTTCCTCTTGTCCTCTCCGTGCTAACCCTGCACAAGAGCCCTACTCCCAGCTCACTGCAAGCTCCTGGCCAGCAGGACAGTATCTGTGAGCCCAAAATGTACATAAGAGCATAGGAAGCAATCCTCTAGCAGCTAGAGGATTAGATCAGGATAGGAACCTTCTAATCTGAAGAACATGGTGTTCTTCTCATGTATTCTTAAATCATTATAGACATGTAAGAGGGCCTGTAGTTTTTGACATCATCGTGACTAGGCTTCGTGAACAAAGCTCCAGGGAGGGCTCCATCCATGTTCCTCATCCACGCCTTTTCCAAACATGCTAATAAAAAGAGGATAGCAGATAGCACCCTCGAGCCTGAGCAATGGATTTTTTTTTAGGTGAGACACAGCATGTGCAGAGCTGGACCCACCCTTTAGTCCTAAGGTTCATCTGCCAGGGCCTAGCAAGCTTGGACGCTGGCAGCCAAGTCCTTAGGATGGAGGTTTAACCTCTTAGCTGGAAGGCCTTCCAGGGCTAAACAAGCTCCATCTGCCCGGGTTTGGAATCAGAGTTGTCCTTCTCCTAGGATGACTGCCAGAAGGCTAATGAGCTCATCCTACCCATCCAAGGATTCTAGGAACATGGGTATCACTCCCCACACTTTCCCGTGGGCAATGAGTTTAATGCTCCCTCTGCTGTGGGCACAGTTATGGCACCAGGGGCCACAGGAGACCACAAGGGATTGTCAGACTGTGCCTTTGTAGTTATTTTAGTCCTGTAAGAAAGGGTGTAGAGCAGACTTTAGATAAATCAGGAGAACACTCCTTTTTTAACAGACATTTCCTATAGACTTTTTGCAGAAGAAGGGAAGAAGAAGTCATCAGAAGATGGTAAGCACTAGCAAAGACAACAAGGAGACTCCCACTGCATGTCAGCATTGCTAGTCACTGCTACTATAGCAGTTCCTAAAGAAGAAGCAAGGACTCATCATTTGGATCACAGGAGGCTTAGTATTAACAGGAAGAGAAACTTGTTTGCAGTTCAGGTGCCAGAGCACTGGACCAGGCTGCCCAGGAGCCTGTGGAGTCTCCTTGTCTGGAGCCATTGCAGAGCTGCCTGGACACATTGCTGTGTGAGCTGGTCTAGGTGATCCTGCTCTGGCAGGGGGGTTGCACTAGATGATCTTTCTAGGGCCCTTCCAACCCCTGACATACTGTGATGTTCATATCAGAGTAAAACTGTCAACATGCTCCTTTTCTACCACAGCACAACCTTTCCTTGCACAAGCATCTCCTTTCATCCCAAACATCCTTTTCATCCACTGACAGCCTTTCCCAGGCTGTTCTCAAGAAAAGGGATCAGCTTGCTTCACCAAAGACCTTCAGATGCCAACGTCTCCAAGGCTAAGGCAGAAAGAACTTCTCTCTAGCTGAAGTGTTAGTACCTTGAAGAAGTCTGAATGCACATTGCTTTCAAAGTGCTGGGTGGCAGAAGCACTGCAGCTGCTCTGCCCAAGTCACAGGGCAGGAGCTTCCCTTCCAGCTCCTCCTGGGGCACTGATTAAAGATCTCTTTAGAGAAGCAGCAGCCCCTGCTGACACCAAGCATCTGCAGCACCTGGGCTTTCCCTGGAGGTCTCCTAGCTCACTGCTAACTCAGCCAAATCCTGTTGAGTTCCTATCAGTGGGTAAGTGCCTTTTGAATGCTTACAGCTGCACAAACCTCTGGGATTTAGAGCTCTGTGCACTTCTTGTCCTTTGGGCAGATATTCTCCCCATTTGATCATTTAAAGTATGGCATGTTTACCTGCCACAGCACCCAGGGACCAATGCTATTTTCCCACTCAATTAGATTAGAGAAGATATTGTCAGTGTGGCTCTCTTCACAAATACATCAAACTGCAGCCAGGCTCCCAGCAGAACCTCTTGGTATGACTGCCACGGTGATATCCTCACAGCAAATGGAAGAGGAGAGAGAGGATCAGCTGCTGCCAGTGCTCCCTGCTTAATTCAGCAGCAGAAGGCAGGAAGAATGATGGGAGCTAGCAAGGAGGAGGATCAGTGCCTTCAGTGAGTCTGAGCACTTCCTAAACCTGAGGAACAAGAGGGGATTTGGCCTTGGTCAGATGGACTCTGGAAGAGAAGAGTCCTCACACATCACAGACAGAAAGGATAATGGTTTAAAGATAATATTNGCTGCCCAGGAGCCTGTGGAGTCTCCTTGTGTGGAGCCATTGCAGAGCTGCCTGGACACATTGCTGTGTGAGCTGGTCTAGGTGCTCCTGCTCTGGCAGGGGGGTTGCACTAGATGATCTTTCTAGGTCCCTTCCAACCCCTGACATACTGGGATTCTGTGACTCTTTGGCCCTGCAGCTTCTTACAATCACCCTTAGATGTACAACCATGCTTGGTAACAGGAGGCAGGGGACATTGTCCAGCATCTTGGAGGACAAGAGGAAAAAGCGTCAAGCTGCACTAGGGGAGGTTGAGACTGGATATGAGGAGAAATTTCCTGCCTGCAAGGCTTGTTGAGTGTTGTCCCAGGCTGCCCAGGGAGGTGCTGGAGTGCCCATCCCTGGAGGGGTTTCAGAAGCATTGAACTGCTCTCCTTAGGGCCATGGGTTAGTGTCCTGGGGGGGATAGGGATGCTTGGACTAGATGAGCTTAGAGCTCTCTTCCAACCTTTGTGATTCTGTGACTCTGTGATCTTCAGGCTCTTATGACCCAAGGGAACAAAGGAGAACAGGATTGCCAACAGATTCTCTCTTTCCATTAAAGCCACAGCAACAAGCAACTTAGTTTTAGAAAACCAAGATCTCCAAAGTGAAGTGTGCAAGGTTAGCAGAGGCATCAGCAATGTGATGCTTCACAATCTCTTGTCATGGTGAAGAGCAAGGCAAGCACAGAGCAAAATAAAAGCAAAATGCACATTTTTCTGCCAAGCATTAAAACTCCCTTTACTTTTTGCAGCCTTTTTACCTTTAAAAAAAGTCCATTTTTCATCTTGGTTGCCTCCAGAGGTTCTGCTCTTCTCTGACACTATGACAAGATAAATAAATAAATACACAAATAAATAAATAAATAGATGAAAATCAAGGCAGGGAGCTCTGCAAGTTTTCTCTCTCTGCCAACTTCCATCCAAAACAACTCACCCAGGGGACTGCTGACTGGAGAAACACAAAACCTATTTCACATTTCTCAAAGCCTGAGTGCCACAAAAATCCATCCTCAAAACCTCTACTTGAGCCTGAATCTCAGCCAAACATCAGTTTTAGTGTAACATCCATGGCAAAAACCCAAACCTCAGGTCAACAAACATTAGTACTCTCATATCCTCAACCCCAACACAGGCTTCAGTCTGTGATCTCCATTTTCAGCTGCTCTGAGACTCTCTTCTAAGACCAAACACACAACTGACAGTGCCAGACACATTTCCCTTGCCTCTTTACACTGCAAGACCTGACCATCTGGCCCTCAGTGGCCTGGTCACACTCATCCAATTGCCCTTCATCTCCCCAGCTCTTCCTTCTGCACCTCACAGAGGCATCCAGCAGCCTCAGCTCAGCTCACAATCCTTCAGCTCTGGCACTAAACACACAAAACAGATGAACCATGTCCAATTCCAACCAGCTGAGACTCACACTATGGCCCTGGGACTGAGCAGGCAGCAGCAAGCTTTCACTTACACATATGGTTTTGAATAGGATTCATCCACTCTTTGACCCTCCTCAGTGTTTCAGGGTTGCTTGAGCCATGCCAACAGGCTCTCTGGCAGCTGGTGGGAAGAGGATGTTATCCCATCACATCCTAACTACATGGAGGATATGCAGATGTTGAACCTTTTACAAGTCCACAGAGGAAGAGCAGAGACCAGGCTCTGCCAGCCTCAGAGAAGAAGAAACTAGGCTCTGCCAGCCTCAGAGAAGAAGGGACCAGGCTCTGCCAGCCTCAGAGAAGAAGAAACCAGGCTCTGCTAGCCTCAGAGAAGAAGAGACCAGGCTCTACCAGCCTCAGACAAGAAGAGACCAGGTTCTGCCAGCCTCAGAGAAGAAGAGACCAGGCTCTGCCAGCCTCAGAGAAGAAGAAACTAGGCTCTGCCAGCCTCAGAGAAGAAGAGACCAGGTTCTGCCAGCCTCAGACAAGAAGAGACCAGGTTCTGCCAGCCTCAGAGAAGAAGGGACCAGGTTCTGCCAGCCTCTGCTCTTGCTGCTGCCTGATCCTGTAATTTACTGGCAAAATGAAAAGGCAATTTCATGATTAGAGGGTTTGTTTTATTTGGAGAAGGATAGCTGGAGGCATCTTCAAGAATGAAACCTTCCTGCCCTTAGGAAGTTCTGTAATAAAGTGAAGAGTAAGGTGAATCTCTCATAGCTCAGGGCAAACTCACAGCAGAGAAGGGACTCAAGAGAAACTTTTTCCTACTGAAAAAGCAGGGTTTTTTCCATGGACTGCTGTGCCTTTTTGAGCTAAGGGAAGTTCAAAGATCCTCTAGGTCTGTTATTTTTAGAGAGAACATCTACTTCAAGTGGGCAGGAGGTTCATTTCTAAAGGAAGACAAGAGCTGCCAGGAAATTGCTCTTCTCCACTCATCTCTCAAGCACAAGAACTCTTTATTCTCTCCCTTATTTTATTCTTTTTCCTCACCCATTTCTTTCTGTCCCTGAGTTATCTGCACCAATGTTCTTAGTAGATTGGAGGAGACAGTTCTAGCCTTGTACTTGGACTATCAGAGGCTGCCCAGGGAGCTGCTGGAGTCTCCATGTCTGGAGCTCTTCCAAAGGCAGCTGGACACATCCTGGGCAAGCTGCTCTAGGTTCTCCTGCTCTGGCAGGGAGGTTGCACTAGATGATCTCCAGAGGTCCCTTCCAACAGCTAACACTCTGTGAACCACTGCTCACTGGTGCTAAAAGGAGACAACAGCCCAACAGCAGCTGTCTTCTCTGCTGCCATTGCCACACTCTGAGAAAGTCAGGCCTCTCACCAGGCATCTCCAGCACCATCTGGCCACCTTGGGAATTCATTTCCAAACATTGCTGAGCTTTCTGATGTCTGTCCCTTGTTAAAAANCCTAGCCATCCAAGGATTCTAGGAACATGGGTATCACGCCCCACACTTTCCCATGGGCAATGAGTTTAATGTTCCCTCTGCTGTGGGCACAGTTATGGCACCAGAGGCCACAGGAGACCACAAGGGATTGTCAGACTGTGCCTGGAATTGGGCAATATGCTTCCTTTAAAGCTTCAGATTGCTTTTGGAGTGTGGAAATGCCAGGCAATTATTACACACCTCTCTAATTCCTGCTCAGATACTTCCCATTCTAATTCTCTGCAGAAGAAGGTGTTAACTACTTGGATTCACAGGATAAAGGAAAAAAAAAAAAGAGAGAGAGAATAAAATCACTTTTCAATATGATAAAAAGACATAAAATCATATCTTTTCTCTTGTGCCCTTTAATATTCCTTGTCTTGGGCTACCAACTCCCTGCAAGGAGCTTGCAGTGGCATGGGGGTAGGGCTCTTGTGCAGGGTTAGCAGGGACAGGACAAGAGACAATGGCCTCAAGTTGCCCCAGGGGAGGTTTAGCTTGGATGTCAGGAGGAATTTCTTGCCTGGAAGGCTTGTTGAGTGTTGTCCCAGGGTGCCCAGGGAGGTGCTGGAGTGCCCATCCCTGCAGGGGTTTCAGAAGCATTGAGCTGCTCTCCTTAGGGCCATGGGTTAGTGTCCTGGGGGGACAGGGATGCTTGGACTGGATTAGCTTAGAGCTCTCTTCCAACCTTAGTGATTCTGTGATATTTAAAAGCCTAACATCAGCTTTAGGGAAAAGGCTAATAAAGCAGGAATTGCATGTCCAGGTCAGGTTCATGGTCTCTCCTGTCCACACTACTGTCAGAAAGAGCCCAGCTAGAGGAGGAGCTCCCAGGGAAACACAGGAGCTACTACACTAAGAACAACTCCCAGACCTTGAGTATTGCAGAACACCTAATCACTGGCACTCTTTCAGCTCTAAATTTTCTCATTGTACATGTCATTTTCCACTGCTTCCTTTGATCTCTTCTTCTCCCTGCTCCTTAAGATTTAAAGAGCTTGCTAGAATCTAACAACACAGTATTGATTCCTGCAGAAAGCTTAGTGGAGATTTGGCACAACTGAGGCCCTCAAGTTTTTTTTATGGACCATTAATAGAGTGACAAACTTGGTGGTCCAGATTCTACCCTCAGGAAGAGCTGACCCTGAGAATAAAAATGTAGTTTCTATTGTGCTCAGTGGCAGCTACGAGGCTTGAGGCATTCTCAGTTGACACAGGAGTAGATGAGAAAGGAGGAAACTTAAGATCTTCTAGGATTGCATCTGTTACTTTAGTGTGGTTTCTAACCCTCTTTCTATAAGAAACAATAATTACATCATCTGATAAATGTGGTTTACTTCAGTTTGCTCTTTGCTTTGGATACTATTGGAAGCTGTTGTAGGGTATGTGAGATCATTCATGAGAATGCTCAGGGGCTGCAACACCTCTGCTCTGAGGACAGGCTGAGGGAGCTGGGATTGTTCAGCCTGGACAAGAGAAGGCTTCAGGGGAACTACTAGTGACCTTCCAGGACCTAAAGGGAACTTGCAAGCAGGCTGCAGAGGGCCTGTTTGCAAAGGCCTGGAGGGAAAGGACAAGGGGCAATGGTTTGAAATTGGAGAAGAGTAGATTTAGACTTGATATTAGGAAAAAGTTCCTGACCACGAAGGTGATGGAACACTGGACCAGGTTGCAACAAGAACAACAAACACCAAACACAGAAATGGTCAGGGGGGANGCTCATGGCCAGCTTCTCAGCCACCAGCACCCCCATTTTCATTGTTACATATTTTTCTCTGTTAAAAAAGTTACTCTTTTTAACTCACCCCCAGTGTGCATCATTTTCTTTGCTTTTTGGGGAAGGGAGAGGTCCCTAACGGGGTCATTTCCCAATTTATCCTTTCAAACCAGGACAGAAGCACTGGAACAGAAGTCAGAAATCCAAAGGAATAAAAATCACATTATTAACAGAAGAAACCCAAAAGCATTCTTGTTTCCATGTAATGCTTCATGTTTCTGGACCCACACAATCATTTTGGAAGCTCTCAAGAGCATCATTTGATACAGGAATAAAACAGAGGCACACAACTAAAAGGATTTAGAGTCAAACAGCAAGGAAAGCTGCTGATAAAACTAAATCAACTTACAAACCCCACACAGCATCTTCAGAGCTGCAAGTACAGGAGCTTTCTCACTCGAGTGATGGCAGAAGGTTGCTGGATAGGATAGGAAATAGTCCTGTGCCTTGGGGGAATGCGAGCTCCAGCCTGGAATTACATCAACCTCCTCCTCTGCAGGTGTGGCCAACAGAGACCAATGATGCCTTTGAGCATCAATGGATGTGTACATCTCCTCTCACAACAGCCCTGTAAATACCCAGTGCATCTCAGATGATGGTAAGGGACTTCCTTTTGCTCACACAGCAACTGTTTATCCTTTTGGAGTGTCTGGATAAAGGAGACTATTAAGAGCCAGGATGCAGGTAGTTAAACTTCAGCACATCCCCCAGCATCACTTTCCTAAGATCTCTCTAGTGCAGGAACATTTCTGTCCCATATTGATTCCATCTCTCATTAGAGCAACTCCATTACAAGCAACCAAAGCATACTTCAAAACAATCCTCCACAAGAGAGGATTAGCCCAAAGAGGAAATACAGAGAATTAGGTATTAAAATGCAAATTTGTTTTAATGCTACATCAAAGTTCCTTGGTAATAAAGCCCAGGGATTATCCTGCTTTATGATTCTGCAGCCTTTTCTTCTCTGGTTAAAAACCATTCCCTCTACACTCCCCAAATGGTTGGTGACAGGTCTCCTGCTTTGTCTGAAGATCCAGATTTAGCCCAAACTGCCTCAAATAGTGTTTCATTTGAACAGAGACTAAATGCAGTGCTTCCTGCCCTAGATTAGCTCATTAGACACCTTAAAGAAGACAAATGGATTCTGCATCTGCATGCCTGTCAAGGGTTAGGGCTGGGCCAGCTACCAAGCCAGGGACAGATCTGCTCTATTATCCCAGTTTCCCTGCTCCAGGGAGGAAAAGGGAAATTAAGAGAGAGATACTTGGGGATTAGCAATGAAACTGAAACTACTGAATGAAAATAATAACAAGAAAATGAAGTATATATATAGATATATATATATATATATACACACACACAAACAAAACCAATAGCAGAACCAAACCCCTTGCTGGTAACTCCCTCCCCACTGATGCTGGAGCAGAAGAACTCCAGCAGCAGCAAGGACTCAGGCTCAGGAGCTGCATCCTGGAACTCAGGATTGAGATGGAAGGCAGAACAGAGAGAGTCCTGGAGGACCAGAGCTGAGCTGCTGATCCTCACAGGGCCCAGGTACTCAACCTTCAAGAACACCCACACCTCTCCTTATATATACTAGGTGTTAATTAGGTGCTAATTAGCTTAATTATGCACCTCTTTTGCTTGGGTCTTAGGCCTCATGCAAGAGAGCCCTAGTCCCAGGCTTGATATTAAAGCCTCAAGGANTTCGCAAAGCCTAGCCACAACGATGATGACGAAGGACTGAATGTGACCTCTATGGCATGGAACAGCTTATTGTCACTCAAACTAGGCCAATGGCTAAGAGGAGTGTGTCTCTCAGCCCTTGCCTTTCCTCCTTGCAGAGCATCAGCCAGATCCTAGCTCCTGAAACATTACCTGTGTCATGGTATCTGTTGCCATAACTCATTAGTTACAAGAGAAGTTTAGCTGAGCTGCATCTGCATGGTGAGGTGAGATTGGGTAGGTGAAGGATAGGGAGAATAAAGAAGCCTCCTGAGTTCCCCCAGCTATGGGGCAAGCCTCCAATTTGGGACAAACCACTGCCACTGGAAGTGTGATCAGCATGGAAATGTAAAGACAACCACAGGGCCAGATCTCTTGAAAGCCTATGAGAACCTTTCCAATGCTGGACTGAGCCCTGGAGCACTGCTGCTCAGCAATATTTGCCTGTTCATGCTAGCTGCAGGCATCTCCTTCCTATCACAGAACCCAAGTTTTAGCCCAACCCAAAGGATGGTAATTTTAGTCCCTAAACCTTACACAGAAAGGAGTTGAGGTTGAAAATGGCATCTTGTAGAGAAGCATTCCTCCTTGGCACATCTTGCTGCAAGCCACATGCTGGCTTAGCCTTACCTGCAAACTTTAAGGAACAAAAAGAGAGCCTTTCCATAGAATTTAATTCTTCTTCCTTGCCTCTAAAACACTTCTATGGCACAGAGAGCTCTCTTAGATCTATACTCTTCAAATTCATCATCCATTCCTCTGAAGAAGTCAAGTCATCCCTGGAGTGGTTTGTAGCTACTTGACTGAAGGGAAGAAGGAGAAATGGAAGAGGACTCCTCCAAGTCTGTGAGACTTGATTCATTCCAAGCCAGCCTTGAAACTAGTAAAACCACAAGAGCATAAACCCCAGAGAGTATTCTCCTCCACCAAAGCCTGCTGACACCAATTCTGAAACAAAACCATTGGAATTGTTTGCTGAGACAGGGTAAAGGAACCTGGAAATCCTATAAACATTGTGCTGGTAAAAACAATTTCCACCAAATGTGGGGAAATGGCTTTGCTAATATCAATAACAAACCTTCTAAGGTTGTTCTTGTTCAGCAAAGCTACATTTCACCAGCTGTAAACAACTAGAAAGATACTCACAGAATCATGAAGGTTGGAAGAGACCTCTAAGAGCATCAAGTCCAAGCATCCTTATCCCCCCCAGGACACTAACCCATGGCCCTAAGGAGAGCAGCTAGATGTTTCTTAAACCCCTCCAGGGATGGGCACTCCAGCACCTCCCTAGGACAATGGTTAACATCCTTTTCAGTGAAGAAATTGTTCCTGACATCCAATCTAAACCTCCCCTGGGACAACTTGAAACATCCATCACCTCCTTTCCCATTGCATAGAACCAGAGAGTATCTAAGGCTGGCAAGGTCTTCAAGTAGTCATCTGATCCAAGGCACCATACAAAGCAAGGCTAACCAGTCCTTTCCAGTTCTTTCCTCTCCCAATTCTAATATCTGCCTTTTCCTAGCCCCTCTCTCTTCTACCAAGCTGAAGACTCACACACGGAGAGCACAGGAACTGGGGAGAGGGAAGAGTCCTCACTAGCTAGTAATGCAAGTGTAGTGAGATCATTTAACAGGCAAAGCCCCTTCTTTTCTGCCATTTGTGCACTGGTAGAGCTCTTCAGAAATCAGCAGTCAATTCTCCACAGCTTTTTGTAATGTCAAAGGGACTTGGACTTAACAGCACTAATGACTCCGAGGGTGAATAGCAGCATTTGGGCTATTCAAGGAAACACTGACAGGAGAAAAATCTTCCGCCAGCTCTTTCCCTTCCCCCAATAAAAATCATTTACAAAGTGATTCTTGGGGCCCACAAGGCATACTTTGAGACAGACTGTGCAAAGGAACTACAGTTTCACTGCAGGCTAATGACAGAGCCTTGCTGACACTTCAGAAGGACTTTTACAGGAGCTACAGAAGACTTACTGTAGGAATTTACTGTCTCTGAAGTGACATCTGCTTAGGGAACAGAACACATGAAGGAATCATTTTCTGCACAGCTCCAAAAAGCATCATACAATGCTAATTTAGGGTAACCTTTCCAGAAGGGCTTAACTAATCCAGAAGCCTGACCACCACTGTCTTTTCCAGTACCTTAAACATTCATTTCTTTAGCCCATAGTAAGCTGAATTTGATCTTCAACCCCTAGTTCATTAACAACTTGCAAAACAAGCAAAGCTGATAGATTTTTAGTTGAAATGTTGTTTCATGGCTGATTTTATTGCTCAAATATGAAGTATGGGATGCATTCCTTTGCTGTGTAATGGAATCATATGACACTGAGGTGTTTTTTTTTAAGCAGCTGACACAATTAAATAAGCACAGATAAGATGCTTCCAAATCCTAGAATCCTAGACTGGATTGGGTTGGAAGGGAGCTCTGCAGCTCATCTAGTCCAACCCCCCTGCACTGGCCAGGGACNTTCTGCAGGCTGAACAATCCCAGCTCCCTCAGCCTGTCCTCAGAGCAGAGGTGTTCCAGCCCCTGAGCATTCTCGTGGCCTCCTCTGCACCTGCTCCAATGGGCTGCAACATTGAAAAAGAAGGATGGCAAAGAAGGTTCTCTCTGTGTCTTTGCTTTTACAGAACCCCAGAGTGTTAGGGGTTGGCAGGGACCTCTGGAGATCATCTAGTGCAACCTCCCTGCCAGAGCAGGAGAACCTAGAGCAGCTTGCCCAGGATGTGTCCAGCTGGGTTTGGAATATCT
>VWZO01001388.1:36181-48722 GCA_013396975.1 Bucco capensis | reverse complement strand
CAGCTCTCTCAGCCTCTCCCCAGCACAGCGATTTTCTGTACCTGGTTGCTGTTCTGTTTAATTCACTCTTAGAACACTTCATCTGTTGACACAAGAACAGACATAACCCTGAAAAAAAAAACCCCAAAACAACAAGGAAACTCAAATTTTGCTTTTCCAAACCAAGAAAACCCAGGTTCAGTTCATTCTGTTATCTGGGATAACAAAGGTGAAGCTTCCTTGGGAGATCCATGGGTGTGCATACACAAATCCATGCTGAAACAAACATTTCCATTGCACATAAAACTATTTCCCTACTAGGAAAACCAAACCTTTCTATTCTACAGGCAGCCATGAGAAATTCAGATTAACCTTCTTCAATTCTGGGACAGTCCTCTAGCATTTGAAGGGAAAGTAGAAAAGCTTGTAGCAGTTCTGATCCAAAGGGAATTAAACTCTAATGTAAGAAGTCTATCTGCCTCTTCCCTGCATCAAATTATCCTTGGCTCTTATCTCAGCTAAGTTAAATACTCATGCAAACCTGAGCTTCAGTTCTGCACCTGGAAGGAGGCAGAAATAATCTTTCCAACATAAAGAAACATGCATATTCCTTTTGGGCCTATATTTGTATCTTTACCTTAGCAAAATAAAATAAATCCATGAAATACAGACCATGCAAATGTAGAGAAAAAAAAAACAGCTGAGCAAGACATTTTTGTTCTGCTTCTGGGTAGAAAGAGTGAAGATATTTTTGATCCAAACACCTCCTTCTGTTCCAACACATTACTTTATTCAACAGGATGAAAATTGAATGACCAGAACATAATTAATGGTTGAAACTCTTTCTGTTTAACAAATTGAAAACACTTGGAATACTAACTAGCCATATGTAAAGCTCATCAATATTGATGAAAGCTCCTGAAATGGAGCATTTCTTCTTCATGGGCAGAAGAGAGATGAATTGGAAATAAGTCTTGTAAGTTAAGCTTTGCAGAGGCACAGAAGGCCAGGAGATTTAGAAGCCCAAATCCCATTTTAAAACTCTGATTTTCCTGAAAATCCCAATCACTATCCACACTGTGAGTGCTTGAACAATCCTGAGAAGCCTTCAGGATTGAGGATCCTATTTGTTTAGGTGTTTAAGACATTTTAAGACACATCTAGATGTTCTACTTAGGGCCATGGCTTAGTGGCATGAAGGTGGTAGGTTGATGGTTGGACTTGATGAGCTTAGAGATCTCTTCCAACCTTTGTGATTCTGTTTGCAATAAAGCCACAAAAAGTGAGAGCTCAGAAAGTGAAGAAAAACTGCAGATTAGATTGGGCAAGAAAATGCTGACTATAGTTGAGAACAGGACCCACAGTGAAATAATCCTAAAACTAAGATACAAAATGCATTACCTAAAGGTTCTAACCATNAGAGATCTCTTCCAACCTTTGTGATTCTGTTTGCAATAAAGCCACAAAAAGTGAGAGCTCAGAAAGTGAAGAAAAACTGCAGATTAGATTGGGCAAGAAAATGCTGACTATAGTTGAGAACAGGACCCACAGTGAAATAATCCTAAAACTAAGATACAAAATGCATTACCTAAAGGTTCTAACCATCCTGATTTAAAAACACAAGTATATTCCTTCATTGAGTTAATTTGGAACATATTAACCCAGCATTTTAAAGATGAAAGAGAACATCAGCAGCCCACAACCTTGCCATCAAATTTTGCCTGCTGGAATGAGCAGGTGGCATCTCCTCATTAAGAATACACAATTAATTTGTATGTCTTCAGGTATAGTCCTTGAATACTGCTGGAGGACATCACCTTAATGGCCAAGACAGGGTATTACCCTCGTCGTCGTGGCTAGGCTTCACGAACGAAGCTCCAGGGAGAGCTCCACCCACGCTCCTCATCCGCACCTTTTCCAAGTGTGCTGATAAAAAGAGGATAGCAGATAGCACCCTTGAGCCTGAGCAATGGATTTATTTAGGTGAGACACAGCACGCACAGAGCTGGACCCACCCTTTAGTCCTAAGGTTCATCTGCCAGGGCCTAGCAAGCTTGGACGCTGGCAGCCAAGTCCTTAGGATGGAGGTTTAACCTCTTAGCTGGAAGGCCTCACAGGGCTAAACGAGCTCCATCTGCCCGGGTTTGGAATCAGAGTTGTCCTTCTCCTAGGATGACTGCCAGAAGGCTAATGAGCTCATCCTACCCATGCAAGGATTCTAGGAACATGGGTATCACTCCCCACACTTTCCCGTGGGCAATGAGTTTAATGCTCCCTGTGCTGTGGACACAGTTATGGCACCAGGGGCCACAGGAGACCACAAGGGATTGTCAGACTGTGCCTGGGGCATTACCCTAATGACTATTTAATCAACTCTTCCCATAATCAACTACAAGGCATTTGGCATTGTGTGAATTGCTTGAGTGACAACTTCAGATCCTCCTGAAATGTTGTGGCCTGGCTTTTCACATCCAGTTTAACACAGTTTGATCATGAAGTGGAAAGTTAGTGGTGGGGCTTTTTTTTTTTTCCCTTTAATATCTCTCATCTCAGCTGTTTATTAGATTAAATGTAAGAAGGGCAAGAGAAACATGAGTCATTAAATCACCTGAAGGTGTTTCCTGTTTATGAGGCAATAACCATTTTCCTAGGTTAATAAATTCAGGCCCCACAGCTGAACATTTATTAGCCCAAGATGCAGTTATTGTTCAGTTAATTGGAAGCACCCTGAAGTTGTTATGATAATGAAACTTCTTGGGATTAAATATTTGGGAGAAATCAGCTGGTTTAAAGTGTTAGGGATTTTTTTAATGAGGAAACTAAGGAGTTTGGACAACACTGCTGTGCTTGAGGAGTCCCAGCACCAAAGGAATTGGTTGTGTCTTGCTCTGAGAGCAGTAATGCACATACTCAAGGTGGAATGGCTCCTGAATTTTTGCTCCTTAGCTCTCCTCTGGCCTCCACTCAGCAGCTCTGCACACACACTAGTTTGAATGCCGCGGATGGTTTGGAGCAGGCACACAGGATCACTCTGGAGGAGAAAAGACAGCGTAGAAAGTGTCTTGCAGCTTCTACCTCCTGAGGAGTCCTTGTGCTGTGCCTTTTGCAGCCACTCTTGTCAGTCCCACATTGGCCTTTGAAGCCATCAGTGCTTGGAAAAAGCTCTTGGGAAGAGCGTGGATGGAGCCCTTCCTGGATCATCGTTCGGGAAGCCTGGCCATGACTGTGCAACACTCACACCAAGCAGGATAATGGAGCTGTGGCCCAATTGGCTTTTTGCAAAGGGTTTGGGGAGCAATCAGAAGGCAGCAAGGAGAGTGAAGCAATAAAAATCCCACCTGCAGGGCAGAAATCCACCCTGCAAGGCAGCTGACTGGAGAGCCATGAGTGTTGAAAAAGGAGGAACTCAGCCTTTGGCTTGCTTCATCTTGGCTTTGCTCCCTTTCGGTTCCCAAAGCACCAATGAACCTCTAAGCAGTATTATCCCTCTCCCATTTTCTTCAACGCCATCTCTTCCAGAGACAAACAAATGTAGGATATCCCTGTGGCTTTCCCCCAAAGCTTTGAGGGACAGGGAAGACACAAATTCAACCTCCCCAAGAGTGCAGTGCAGTGCCCTGGTGTCCATTGTGTTCTAGACTAAAGCTAACACTATGCCAACTTGGAAATGGTGGAAAATCCTCCTGGAAGATGCACTGATGAGATCTCCCTGTACATCACCATAACAGACTGTGGGGTAATGATAAGCAGTGTGCCAAGTAACTAGAATAAGTTCTAAATTGAAGGTAGCCAGGATGAGATCATCAAGGAGTTACTGACTCCAGCAGCAGCAGTGAAAGGATTTTGGAAGCTGTCAGTGGAAATGAGGTTTAAGAACCATCTAGATGTGGTCCTTAGGGTCATGGTTTAGTGTCCTGGGGGTGATAGGTTGATGGTTGGACTTGGTGATCTTAGAGCTCTCTTCCAACCTTCGTGATTGTGTGCAATACCAACCACAGGAACAGTGAAGAGTGACACAGCTGATACTGCAACTTTACAGTCATTTCAAGGCCTGGAATGGACACAGCTATAGATAAATATTTGTCCATAAAATCTCTTTGTGCTCCCTATAAAGCAAAGGTCACAATTCCCATTGACTCCACTGGATCTGATAGGAAGTGATTTGGCTAAAAGGCATGTAAATGCAGCTGTCAGTTTAAACATCATTAACCCATCTGATTTGCCTTTTGGACAACTGAAATTAATTTGCCTTGCTACTAGAGACTTGCAAAGCTCACACACAGCAGTGTAAGTATCTGTGCCTCACATCCCAACACAGCAGAGGGAGCAGCTCTTATTGAGATGTGCATATAGAAATATACTTTAAAGCTTATAGCAATCTGGGACCCTCCAAATGTTACTTCTGCTGCTGGAAAGGTTTGGGGCTGGAGAGGTTTGGGACTGAGAAGCTTTGATGCTGAGATGGTTTAGTGATGACAAGGTTTGGTGCTGGAAGAGTTTGATGCTGGAAGGGATTGGTGCTGGAAGGGATTGGTGCTGGAAGGGATTGGGGCTGGAAAGGATTGGTGCTGGAAGGGATTGGTGCTGGAAGGGATTGGTGCTGGAAAGGATTGGGGCTGGAAAGGATTGGGGCTGGAAAGGGTTGGGGCTGGAAAGGGTTGGGGCTGGAAAGGATTGGGGCTGAAGAGCTTTGCTGATGAAGAGTTTTGGTGCTGGAAAAGTTTGGGGCTGGAGAGGCTTGGGCCTGGAAGGGTTTGATGCCAGAAGGGTTTGATGCCAGAAGGGTTTGATGCCGGAAGGGATTGGTGCTGGAAAGGATTGGTGTTGGAAAGGATTGGGGCTAGAAAGGTTTGGGGCTAGAAAGGTTTGGGGCTGAGGAGCTTTGCTGGTGAAGAGTTTTGGGGATGGAGACATTTGGGGCTGGAGAGGTTTGTTGATGAAGAGGTTTGGAGCTGGAGAGGTTTGGGACTGGAAGGGTTTGTTGATGGAGAGGTTTGGGGCTGGAGAGGCTTGGTGTTGGAAAGGATTGGTGTTGGAGAGGATTGGTGTTGGAAAGGATTGGTATTAGAAAGGATTGGGGCTAGAAAGGTTTGGGGCTAGAAAGGTTTGGGGCTGAAGAGGTTTGGGGCTGAGAAGTTTTGATGCTGAGGTGGTTTAGTGATGACAAGGTTTGGTGTTGGAAGGGTTTGATGCTGGAAGGGATTGGTGCTGGAAGGGATTGGTATTAGAAAGGATTGGGGCTAGAAAGGTTTTGGGCTAGAAAGGTTTGGGGCTGAAGAGCTTTGCTGGTGAAGAGATTTGGGGCTAGAGACATTTGTTGATGAAGAGGTTTGGAGCTGGAGAGGTTTGGGACTGGAAGGGTTTGTTGATGGAGAGCTTTGGGGCTGGAGAGGTTTGTTGATGAAGAGCTGTGCTGATGGAGGCATTTGTGGCTGGAGATGTTTGTTGATGAAGAGCTTTGCTGATGGAGACATTTGGGGCTGGAGATGTTTGTTGATGAAGAGCTTTGCTGATGGACACATTTGGGGCTGGAGAGGTTTGGAGTTGGAGAGGTTTGGGGCTGGAGATGTTTGTTGATGAAGAGCTTTGCTGATGGAGACATTTGGGCTGCAGTTCCAATGAAATAAAGAGAATAAGCTCCTGCCCTCTTGATAATTACAGGACAGACTTGGGTTCTTGTTTTGGCTTTGTCTGAACAAGCCCAGCAGAGGAATGTATTCATGTTCTAATCCATCCATGTATGAGCAGGGTAACACAGGCAGGTCCCACTGCAGGAGGTCTGCAGATGACAGGAGTTCCCTTCTTGCCCTTCCCAGCCTTGCACAGCTTTCTCTGCAGCTCCACAGAGCACAAACACAAGGTCTGGCTGTTGGAGAAGACCATAAAGAGTATTGCATTGGAAAACCCTTCTAATAATAATAGGTTCTGATGTGTGATTACTTAACACTCAGCTTCTTGTAGGGGAAGCAGGGAGCTACATCTACATCTTCAATGCCTTATTTTTTTCCTCCTCAAAATATCAGAAAGCAGCTTAACCTTGCAAATGTTGCTTAGCTCACCCACCCCTAAAAAAAAAAAAATAGAAAGTAGTTTTCCAGAAAGTGGTAATTAATTTTCTACAGAGGCTGAAATCACTCTGCCTAAAGCAGAATGGTTCTGACATTATTAAATGTCACAGTGCAGTTAAAGCACAATTATAAACTAATTCACAGAATAAATCTCATTAGTTTCCTGAGGCCTTATGAATAAACTGAAAGGGAAAAAAAGATTCCTTACTATATTTGACTTTCATCTTGGCTTTCCTGAGCAGATAGACAATCAAAAAGTAGAACATTTTAATAATTACAGCTGATTAGAAACCAGATCTTTTGGGGAAGCAGCTAGGTAGAGTTGGATGCTAAGGGGATGAGCAATGGAGAAGTGTTGTCCCCTGACCCAGCACTGTGATTTTAATGCTGTAGAGGCACATGAACATCTTCACCCAGCTCCAGGCTTCCTTAACCAACCAGACTTGATTCACTGGTGGAATCCAGGCAAGGAGGCTCCATTTCTCATTAATAGTTCAGAAAACATATCACAGAATCATTCAGGTTGGAAGAGAGCTCTAAGCTCATCCAGTCTAAGCATCCCTATCCCCCCCAGGACACTAAAACATAGAATCATAGGATCATAGAATCCTAGAATGGGCAGGTTGGAAGGAACCCTAAAGATCANCCCCAAGTCCTTCTCAGCACTGCTGCTTACAATGAGCTCTTCACCCAGTCTGTGCTCATATCTAGGGTTACTCCTACCCAAATGCAGGACCTTGTATTTTGACTTATTAAACTTCATTTTATTCTCTTGGGCCCACTCTTTGAGTTTATCCAGATCCCTCTGGATGGCATCCTGCCCTTCTGGCATATCAACCACACCACTCAGCTTTGTGCCATCCACACACTTGCTGAGGGTACACCCATGGCCCTAAGGAGAGCAGCTCAATGCTTCTGAAACCCCTCCAGGGATGGGCACTCCAACACCTCCCTGGGCAGCATGGGACAACACTTAACAACCCTTTCAGTTAAGAAACTCCTCCTGACAGCCAATCTAAACCTCCCCTGGTGCAACTTGAGGCCATTTCCTTTCATCCTCTCCCTGTTAACCCTGGAGAAATGCTTCTGTTAACACAGCTTGGGGTTTCCTGTGTTCCCTACCCCATCCAAATGAGAGGATCTGGATCTGAGAGGATCCAACACAGCTAGGCCTTTGCTCCTAGCAGCCACCTCTCAGATGCTTTCACCCTGCCCCAGAAGCTGTCTCCCACCACTTAGGAGTTATCTGTGCCCAAAGTTTGCCCTTTATTAACAATCCTGCCTTAATAAAGATAAAGCACTGCCAGTACTAATCTTATTCCTGCTGATTTATTTGTCTGTGTGTGGAAATGAAAGAGCTAAACCAGAAAATGTATAGGTTGGCCCTAACCTGTCACATTAGTATTTTCACTCTGATAAATGTGAGACAAAAGAAGAAGAGAGAAACAATAAAAACTTCCTTTCAACCTAAAATAAGCCAGAATCTAGCCAATAAAGCAGCATCAGCAGAGTCTGAACTCAACAAAGGATTCTCAGTGCTACAGGGAGAATAAAACTTGCCTTCAGCTGCAAAGTTATGAGAAAGAAATTTGGTTAAACTTCAGTCCAAGCTTTAGAAAAGTTGGTTTGGTTAGGTTTTTTTTTCTTTAGGTCTGGTGGGGAGTAAGTTAATGGACTTTCTGATCCATCAAGAGAAGAAGAGGGGAACAAGATAACCCTTAGCCAGCAGATGAAGGCTGTTGACAAAAACAAAGGCAATTAATTTCTCTTCAAAGCCAACACAGGAAAAGTCCTTGCTCTAGCTATTGAGACCTTTGGATTCAGAAACCAAACTCCAAGATACTTCTGCAGTTTGTTTTTCCTATTACACATCCATGTGAAAAATAGCTCTGCAAGAGACATCTTCCACAGCCATTTGAGCTTCTCTTGTGCTCCAGAACATCAGCAGCACTGGATTTAGTCTAAGCACACACACACACCCCTCAGTTCCAATTCCATTTTCCAAGCATGCTTGGATTAAAAATGCCAGGCTGGCCTACAGGCTTCCCCAGCACTTTGAAATGCACCTCTGCTCCCTCCTTGCTGCACATAAATGGGATTTTTAACTTGTTTCTCACCAAAATAGCTGGATGGGGATTCTCCCAGGCAAGTAATAGACCCTGGCAGCTTTGATCTGCTGTTGGCAGGCATCAGTTCTCAAGTTTGTGATGTACAGGATCCCTGCGTGATTGCTCTATTCCAAATCAGTCCTTGAGGGGCTAAGCATGTCCTGAATTGACTAGGAAATAAGCAGATACAAAAAGTCAGTAACATTTGAATTTCTCTCCAGTGTCTTTAGCTCAGACAACATTCTAGCAGGAAAGATGCTGTCAGTACCAAGAGGTTGGGAGCATGTTGGTTCAACAGGGTAAGGATAACNCTTGTTAGGCTGTCAGGCAGTGCTAGGACTAGGGGAATGGATCCAAAGTAGAGGAGGGCAGCTTGAGGTTGGCTGTTAGGCAGCAGTTGTTGGCCAGGAGGGTGCTGAGCCACTGTGCCAGGTTGGCCAGAGAGGTGGTGGCAGCCCCAGCCCTGGCAGTGTTGCAGGCCAGGCTGGCTGGGGCTGGGAGCAAGCTGCTCTAGTGCCAGGTGTCCCTGCCCATGGCAGGCACAGGGCTTGGGCTAGAGGAGCTGCAAGCTCCCTGCCAACCCTCACAACTCTGTGATTCTATGATTTCTCTATCCTGCTATATCAATTTTGGGGGAAATGTTGGCTCCAGTAGAGTCAATTCAGCACTTTACACATGAAATAAAGAAAAAGTTTAGCCAAGAAACATTCAGAGCTTTCAAAACATGCTCTTTTGTTATCTGCAACAACCTGAGCAGGAGCCAAGGATCTGCAGCACCCAGCAGCCAGATGTGCACTTCAGCAGGGAGCACATTGCATGTTTTCAAACTGCTGCTTCCCATCTGATTTAAGATTCAGCTTCGTTGGCAGACCCCAGCAGCTGAAAAGGAAAATGAAAGCCTTCCAGAACCTCAGCTTCTCTAGTCATCACACAAATGTTCAGATGCAACAAAAGAGAGAGGGGGGAAAAAGATAGAGGGGGTGGCACAGCAGCACTCAGGGATCACAAAGGTTGGAAAGAGATTCTAAGATCATCAAGGCCAACCATACCTGTCACTACCAGGACACTAACCCATGGCCCTAAGGAGAGCAGCTCAATGCTTCTGAAACCCCTCCAGGGATGGGCACTCCAGCACCTCCCTGGGCAGCCTGGGACAACACTTAACAACCCTTGCAGGGAAGAAATTCCTCCTTATATCCAAGCTAAACCTCCCCTGGGGCAACTTGAGCCCATTGCCTCTTGTCCCCTCATTGCTCCAGGGGATGGAAAAGGCACAGACCAGTGTCTTCTGGAGTGCATTCACTTCATGAAACTTGAGGATCCAAAAGCTAGCAAACAGCCAAAATAACAGGAATGGAGGTAGCTGAAACCTAGCAAACAGGAGAGAGCAAAAAAGGAACTGCTCCAACCTATTCAAACAAAATCAGCAATGGTTTGAGCATCATCTTTTGCCCCGAAAAAATGGGATGGGGACAAACAGGCTGTAGGATGGCTATTGATTTTAGTAAAGGAGTTAGACTGCAGTGGGCCCCTCAGGCCAAGCAGGAGCCAGAGGCATTGGAGTGTGTGCAGAGAAGGGCAAGGAGGCTGGGGAGGGCTCTGGAGCACAAGTGTGCTGAGGAGCAGCTGAGGGCACTGGGCTTGCTTAGTGTGGACAAGAGGAGGCTCAGGGCAGACCTTAGCTCTCTCTGCAACTCCCTGCAAGGAGCTTGCAGTGCCATGGGGGTAGGGCTCTGCTGCAGGGTTAGCAGGGACAGGACAAGAGGCAATGGCCTCAAGTTGCCCCAGGGGAGGTTTAGATTGGATGTTAGAAACAATTTATTTGCTGAAAGAGTTATTAGGATTTGTCCCAGGCATCCCAGGGAGGTGGTGGAGTCACCATCAATACAGAGATTCAAAAAACATCTAGATGTGGTCCTTAGGGCCATGGGTTAGTGTCCTGGAGGTGATAGGTTGATGGTTGGACTTGATCTTAGAGGTCTCTTCCAACCTGTGTGATTCTTTGATCTATGGCCACTGCAGCACTCCAGTACAATGTGTGTCATGAGCTAGCAAACAGATTGCACAGCCCCTGAGACAGGAGCACTGAGCTCTGCCAGCTCCAGACTGGAAATGCCAGCATCTCTCCTCTGCAACTGGCAAAGCTTCATGACAATTCAAGGTGATGTCTAAAGAAAAAGGCTGGCAGGATGAG
This sequence comes from Bucco capensis, assembly GCA_013396975.1. Lineage (NCBI taxonomy): Eukaryota > Metazoa > Chordata > Aves > Piciformes > Bucconidae > Bucco > Bucco capensis. The sequence continues at coordinate 38,373 of VWZO01001388.1, read as the reverse complement.
GGAAAGTAGGAAGACTGGAGATCAGCAAGGATTAAATGATGTCAATTTCCGTGAGGCCAAGTGTGTTGGAGATGCTGGGAGGAGAAGCTCAGGCCTGGAGGCCAGGAATGCACAGAGATGTTTAACCAACTCTGATCAGTAACACTGAGCTCTGCAGTCACACTGAGAGCCAGGCACTATCATTCCCTGCTAAATGTTACTGTTTTCTAAACAAGATTCTGTGCAGATCATCTTTCTGTTTGTTAGTGGATAATAAACTGAAGGGGAGAGTTTGAAACTAATTAGCAGAAGTGCTTTTCCAGTTCAATTGCAAGGCTGATTTTGCTGTGCACAATGCCAGGTGCTCTCTGAAGTGCTCCTCATCTGCAGCACTTCAATCAGCTGCTGTCAGACACCAGCAGATGAGCCACAGCCAGCTCAGCAGCAAAGGACAGGGAGACAGAGGAAAGGATTAAATGCCCAAGTTATTTGTATCTGTATGGCTAGGCTTTGTGAACGAAGCTCCAGGGAGGGCTCCACCCACGCTCCTCATCCGCGCCTTTTCCAAGCGTGCTGATAAAAAGAGGATAGCAGATAGCACCCTCGAGCCTGAGCTATGGATTTTTTTTAGGTGAGACACAGCATGTGCAGAGCTGGACCCACCCTTTAGTCCTAAGGTTCATCTGCCAGGGCCTAGCAAGCTTGGACACTGGCAGCCAAGTCCTTAGGATGGCCCAAGTAATTTAAGACTGGCCCAAAAGCAGAGGCACAGGAGGAGCTCTTCACTGCCTCTCAAAGATGCAGCAGAAGCAGCCTGATCTTTGAAGTTGTCCATGAAAATTTCAAGTCAACTCACTGCAAGAATTAAATGAGCATCACTAAAATATCGCAGACTTGTCAGGGTTGGCATGGAGCTTCCAGCTCCTGTAGCCCCAACGCCCTGTGCCTGCCATGGGCAGGGACACGTGGCACTAGAGCAGCTTGCTCCCAGCCCCAGCCAGCCTGGCCTGCAACACTGCCAGGGCTGGGGCTGCCACCACCTCTCTGGCCAACCTGGCACAGTGGCTCAGCACCCTCCTGGCCAACAACTGCTGCCTAACAGCCAACCTCAAGCTGCCCTCCTCTACTTTGGATCCATTCCTCTAGTCCTAGCACTCCCTGACAGCCTAACAAGTCCTTCCCCAGCTCTCTTGGAGCCCCTGCAGATGCTGCAAGGCCACAAGAAGGTCTCCTGGGAGCCTTCTCTTCTCCAGACTCAACAATGCCAACTCTCTCAGCCTGTCCTCAGAGGAGAGGTGCTCCAGCCTCTGAGCATCCTCGTGGCCCTTCAATTGTCAATTAATTAGATCAACTGCTAGGTAAAGTTTCTAGCTGTAAGCACAGAGCTGCCAAAAGCTTGTGAGTGATTCATTTTCACACTTCAGATTACAGAAGGGTTTTTAAGAGGTTAAAGAAGGGGTTTTTTTCCATAACATTCTTCATAGCCATCAATCTTTAACCAGAAAAAGGCTATATATCATTCTTATTCTGACCTGATATTTCACTGCAATGGCTTTCCACTAAGATCTGTAACTGTACAAGGCTTACCAGTCCTCAACTTTCTTTCCCATCAATTATTTTAACAGGGATTTCCATCTCTTTTTTTCCCCATTGACTGCTATTTAACATCAACTTTCTGCTTTGATACAGTTTTCTTAGGTAGAAAGACAGCTAGGAAACTCTTAGCAGGGCCAAAATTGCATCATTAAGTATGGTTTGTGTCAGTGTTGCCAAAAGAGAATTAGTTATATTAGCTAAGAAATACTCTCTATTTAACAGAGATGTATTAATGGATGTAATCATAGAGCACATCAGTAAACTTCAAAGCACTTTAGGCTAATTCTCTTGTACACAACAAGTTTTCAGGAGAGTAAAACTACAATAGTTTCAAAAGAGATGTTTAAAACTTCAAGGTAAATCGCAAGATTGAATTCTTCCTGCTTCATTCAACCTTTTGCCACAGAACTGAATAAGTCAGGCACCACAGAAGATTCTGTGGAACTGCTACAAATGGATCTCAATCAGATATCCACCATTTCCATTACAGAATCCCAGAGTCGTCGTTGTCATGGCTAGGCTTTATGAACGAAGCTCCAGGGAGGGCTCCATCCACGCTCTTCATCTGCGCCTTTTCCAAGCGTGCTGATAAAAAGAGGATAGCAGATAGCACCCTC
>VWZO01001388.1:20438-32318 GCA_013396975.1 Bucco capensis | reverse complement strand
CCCCAAAACCCCACCCCCAAAAAAACACCCCAGCTCCCACCCACCAAACCACCACACAGTCTCCCTGCGACTGCTTACCTGCAAGACCTTGCACAAAACCACCCCACACGCCTGCCCACTGGACCAAAGACCCCCACAACCTGCCCAACACCCCACCACTCCCCGGGCCCCACACGGCAAGCGGACAGGCAGCAGGCAGGCACCGGGTCCATGAGGCAGGCATGCACCCGACCCCGGCCCCTGGCTCCAGCAGCCAGTGTGGCGATGGTTTTGGGTCAGGTCGAGTTACCCAGATAGGATAAGCACAAACCCACCCCAATAATGCTGTGGATTGAAGGATTTCCCAGAGCAGCAAGAGGCTGTGCCCCTGGGTGACAGGAGCTGTGCTGAGTGATGGCTCTGAGGCTCTGCCAGATATTAGTGCTGTCAGTTGCCTTGGGCAGTGGTGACCAGCTGAATACCTAACAGATCCTCTAAAGCTCTAGTAACCAGGGCTCTGTTTGACAGGGCCTTTCCTCAGCCACAAAGCAGGCTTGCTGCCATAAGGATGGAGTTCATCTCTCCTCAAGTCAGGGCAACCAGGGAATAGGTCAGAGGCTCAGAAGAGACAAAGAGGAGTAAAGGAAACTGGCAAGAGCTTTACAACATCAAGTCACAGAACAGAACATTCATACCTGGAAATGACCTCTCNTCCCTTCTCCTTCTCACCACACTATTCCTGATCCAAGCCAGGATCCTGTTGGCCTTCTTGGCCACCTGGCCAAAGTCAAAGCAGCTTCTGCAACAGCAGCAGTGTGAGCATGTGTAGGACATCCTGCCCACGCAAGAGCTGTGGGAGGAAAAGGAACAGGAAACTCAGGAGAGGAAAAAGCAGTAAAAATAATACAATTGAAGTACAAAGCTAGATTCTTCTCTCCTCATTCAGGCTTGCCAAAGAAATGAAAGGCTTTTAGAGTACCCTTGCAGCACTGCTGTCCTCTGTCACCACAAGCACATGTCAGAGCCAATGCAGGAGTGCTCGGCCTAGAATTCCTGCTCTCCCCCAGCATCTCCTGTTGGAGCCACACAATGGGGCAGAAGGAAGCAACTCCATGAAATCTCTGCCACTTTTAGGCAGGAAGCACCCTCTGAAGGTTGACTCCAAGCACCTTCTGAAGGTTGATTCCATTTGTGAGTTCATGCCCTGCACACTGATAAACATCACTGAGAACTGAGGTTGAACGTGATCACACACAGATCTGTAGTTAAGACACAAACCTCCACAGCAGCATTTCACCTTAATTCCAAGCCTGAACTAGAATTCATGGTCATCAGTGCACGCAAAGCACCAGAATCCACTTCTGTCTCTCCCCAGAAGCCCAGTCTCCATCCCCATCCTCTTGCTGTGCATCACAGGTCCCATTTCAGCAAGCTCTCAAGAGCAGCAAACAAACCATGACCCTTTCCACCCTGCTGCTTCTGCAGCAGAGTAACAGGTAGGCAATGAATGATGATGTGCATTAGGTTGATGACATTTAGCATACAGAGAAGCTGTTAGGTATTTATCAGCCAAGTGAAGGGCTCAGTGTCAGAATGTTTGTTATGAGACTTAAACAGCAGGCAGATGTAGGAAACTGCAACTCAAGATGAATCACCAAAGACTTTCTGTGTTTGATCAATACTTCTGCTTGGGTGAAATATGAGAGCAACACACATACACACAAAATGGATGTTGGAGCTGTAATTGAAGCACCAGAAGCTTTCCACTTGGAGCATTTCAGAAGGGTCCTCAAATTCACACTCTAGGTAAAAACTATTTTCTCTGTGACAATTGCCATGAATTTCAAAGAGGTTTTTTTTCTTTCTCTTGAAAGCATCATTGGATCCAAGTTTCCCCCTTTTCCAAGCAGGTTTTTGAGACCCTAAGTGACTGCAATAAAATAAGCACTCAACCAAGAGCATGTCTAATAAATAGTTCATATTCTGGTCTCCAAACTCAAAGAACGATGTCCGTATAAATACACAATCCATTCAGAGTGACACTGGGCGGTTATTTTCCTACTCTTACACTAATTCATGTAGCATGATAAATGATTTAGAAATCAATTTCAGCAACAGAAAGTCCAGTTTAACCATTACTTGTAAAAAAATCACATTCCAGACAGTTAAGTTTCCTGTTATAGCCAATTTAATTTATTACCCCAAAAGCAATGTCATAAGATTTTGATCTATCAAAGGTACCAAGAGATAATGGAATGCTGGAGGATATTATGACCATGAAACATGAAGGAGGAGGCAGAAGAAGTCATTTCCATTTAGAGTGGAAAGTAAATATTTGAGATAATAAACTAGCCAATGTAACAAGGATTGGAATTAGGAAAGGAAGAGAGCAAGAAGAGAGATTCCATTTGTAAGGCTCTATGGGTTTATTTATGCATATGCTGTAAGTACAAGTTCATAGAATGATAGAACTGTCAGGGTTGGCAGGGAGCTTCCCGCTCCTCTACCCCAAGCCCTGTGCCTGCCATGGGCAGGGACACGTGGCACTAGAGCAGCTTGCTCCCAGCCCCAGCCAGCCTGGCCTGCAACACTGCCAGGCCTGGGGCTGCCACCACCTCTCTGGCCAACCTGGCACAGTGGCTCAGCACCCTCCTGGCCAACAACTGCTGCCTAACAGCCAACCTCAAGCTGCCCTCCTCTACTTTGGATCCATTCCCCTAGGCCTAGCACTCCCTGACAGCCTAACAAGTCCTTCCCCAGCTCTCTTGGAGCCCCTGCAGATGCTGCAAGGCCACAAGAAGGTCTCCTGGGAGCCTTCTCTTCTCCAGCCTGAACAATGCCAACTGTTTCAGCCTGTCCTCAGAGGAGAGGTGTTCCAGCCTCTGAGCATCCTCCTGGCCCTGCTCTGGACACCTTCCAGCCCCTCNATCACTCCCCACACTTTCCCGTGGGCAATGAGTTTAATGCTCCCTCTGCTGTGGGCACAGTTATGGCACCAGGGGCGACAAGAGACCACAAGGGATTGTCAGACTGTGCCTGTCCCCAGCTGTAAAATGGGAATAATACTTCTTTTTTCTGCCCAGCTTTCCTCTTTCTGGTCTATTTAAACCTGACACCTTGCACAAAACAAGTCTGCAGCTTTCCCCAAAGGCAAAATAATGATATTTCAATCTAGGCAGAAGTATTTTGCATCTTTATTTGCGTTTCCTGTGCTATGCTCATTAATTTCTTCTAGCAATAAACATGACAGTTTAGCTCAGTTCACTATCAGTCTCTCTTTAGAGCTTCTTGAAAAGGGTATGGTATTTTCTCCACTAATTTTCTATGCAAAATTGCTCAAGTTTCCTCCTGTTTCACTTGCCTAAAGGCTTTGGAGATTTGTTCTTAAGTAGATACCTTGACTCAGCTTAGAAAACCAAAAGGATGAGTTCATTTCTGTTACCCAACACTGGACAATTGACAAGTAACAGAGAAAGAAATAAAATGTTATTTTAATTAAGGCACAAAAGCAGATTGAAGCCAACAGCTGTAGCAAAGAAAAGAAGCTGAACCCCATCACACAATCCACCAAGCATCACTGAGCAGACTACAGCTCAGTGCTCTGCTCCACTAGCTTGCTTTTTTCCCTCCTCATGTTACAATAATTCAGTGTTTCATTGCTGATGATCCAAAGCTGGCAATTTACTCTGCTTTGCTTTAGAAATTACAGCCTGAAAATGAAATGGAGCAAGAAAGCAAAGACAATATGTAAATGCCTGGAACGTTGTAACTAGAGAAAGCTCCTGGAAGCCTGTTCTCCCGATGGCTTTTCACTCCAACACAAAGCCATGCTTGTCATGCTTAATCTGAGCCATCCTGATCAGCACTGGGCTGAAAGAGAATACAGCATTTATCTTTAGATCTTTCTGAAGTAATGCTGTTACTGTCTAGATTGTCAAAAAAGAGTTAATGTTATTAACTCTAGCCTTAAAATCTTCCTGTAGCAACATGGGGACTATTCAGCCTCTTGAAAGAAAGGACTTGGCATGATTGTAGTCATGCAATAATGAGTTGCATCCTATTGGAAAAGAGGAGTTGCATNTTTTTAGGTGAGACACAGCATGCGCAGAGCTGGACCCACCCTTTAGTCCTAAGGTTCATCTGCCAGGGCCTAGCAAGCTTGGACGCTGGCAGCCAAGTCCTTAGGATGGAGGTTTAACCTCTTAGCTGGAAGGCCTTACAGGGCTAAATGAGCTCCATCTGCTCGGGTTTGGAATCAGAGTTGTCCTTCTCCTAGGATGACTGCCAGAAGGCTAATGAGCTCATCCTACCCATGCAAGGATTCTAGGAACATGGGTATCACTGCCCACCCTTTCCCATGAGCAATGAGTTTAATGCTCCCTCTGCTGTGGGCACAGTTATGGCACCAGGGGCCACAGGAGACCACAAGGGATTGTCATACTGTGCCTGAGATGTGCATTTAGGAAGCTGCTAATGAATCCTACTTTAAATGAGGAGTTGCATCCTATTTTAATGCTGGTGCCTTTCTGGATTCTCACTTGGACACAAGTGACTTTTCACTTTGTGGCTACATTGCACCAGGAGCTGGACAAGTACAACACACATCAAGAAGATAAATAGAAGAGTAAACTGTTCCTGATGAGTTTTCTTTTGTTTTTCAGGGTCATGCTGTTAAAAACTGATGTTAATAAGCATTTCAACCCCTGAGGCCTAAAAGCATCCTTCCAGTGTGCTTTTAATGGTAACAACATTGTGGTTGCTTCAGTTTGTATAACAAGGAAAGGTTCCAAACACATTCCTTTTCCCTTCTGCAACCCTAAACCAAGACCCATGAGCAACTTCTGTCCACTAAAGGTGACACCAAGAGCCAAACAGATCACACAAGGCAGATCCCAACACTAACAGAACCAGCTTGTCTTTAAATATCCTCCAGGCTTGTATTTCACCATTCCAGCTTTAATATCCACTGGCCAAGAGGTGCAAGAGCTTTCCTGAAGGGAAAGTGTCTAACAAGGACTCTGAATCATGATTTAATGCAGGCTGTGGTCTGCCCAATGTTGGGATATTGATGCTGGTTTCCTCCCCTAATGCCATGCATCAATTCAGAGAAGCTGATGTTAGCATCTTCCTGGCAAGCAATCCATGGAGAATCAATAGATCAAAGCCACATGGATTCTTTATTCATGCAGCAGAGCTTAGCACAGGAGATCAATTTCCCTTCTCCACCTGCCATTTCAGTTAACATAACTCCCTAATAATGCTGATGGCATTAGCAGAAATGCTAGTGCCTTAGCTCTTTTTCTTTTCCCTATATGATGGAAAAGAATTCAGTCAGTTTGTTTGCTTACAGATGGCAAATCTCCAGGGCAGGCAGAGAAATTAACCTAGAGCCTAATGCCATTCTCTAATTGTTTCCATCTTGTAAAATAACCATTTATTTGCTTTGCTCTTTGTGGTTCATTTGATTGTATCAGTGCAGGGCTGGAGGCAAAGAAAAGGAAAGATCTGACCTGCTGCAAATGTCCTTAAAACACCCTGCTTTTTGTAAGGAAGATGCCATTTTTGTTTAAGGCAGCTAATAAAATTGAGTTCTGGTCAAAGCTAGCTCAGCAAAGACTTGAGTGTCAATACTCAGAAGATGCTACTTCCCTCAGGGTCCAACTTGAAGAAAGCAAGCTCCATTTTGTTCTCCTAGGCAACCACAAGAATCCTTTGCCCATCCATGAATTCCACAGCAGAACAGGTTGGGGAATATCAGCCATGACATTTATGTTAGTGCTAGCTATGGTTGAACTTGATGAGCTTAGAGGTCTCTTCCAACCTGAATGATCCTGGGATTTGGCTCTTGGTTAGACATCTTTTAGTAGGAATAACCCAAGCTCTCCTCCTGGGCTGAATCCAAATCCCTTTTCCAGTCCAACAAAGAGGAAACTTGACATGTTGGATAGTGTCTAGCACAACAGTAGCTAAAGGACCTAACCATTAAAATCATGATCATGAGGAGGTACAGAATTATTTCTTCTCCTTTCATAAGCAGCTTGGAAATTTGCTCAGCTGGAAGAGCTCTTGGGAAGCACCTGAGCTATCTCCCATACTCTATCAATGCCATGTGGAAGAATCTCCTTTCCAAACTCTGATTTACTTCTTTATTTTAAGGTGAACACAATCATCATCTCCTTATTATTGACTTCTCAAGCCAATACAAACACAACCAAGCAGCTTCTAGTCTACAGAAGTCTTAGGAGTCATCACTTTAGTGCTTCTAAAGCAGAATGATGGAAGTCAGAGGTGATAGCAGAATTAGGCACTGAAATGCAATACCCACTAGTAGCTTGAGGCCCTTAAAACTTGATTTTCTGCTGTCATTTTAGGGCTAAAATTTCAGCTGTTGAGACATCTGGAGAGGAACTTTGCCAGAGTGAAACTTCCCAGAACTTTGCTAAGGAGCTGCAAGCAGCAGCAGCTCCTGAAAAGCATCTGAGATATCTCACATCCTCTCTCAATGCCATCTGAAAGATTCTTCTTGCCAGATTCTGCTTTCCTTCTTCATTTTAATGTGACCACAACCATCATCTCCTCAATCTTGACTTTCCAAGCCAGCAAAATGTTCTCCTGCCAATACAAACACAACCAAGCAATTTCCCATGTGGAAGTCCCCAACTTCTGGTCTGGAGAAGTCTTAGGAGTCATCATTTTGGTACTTTTAAACCAGAATGATGGAAGTCAAAAGAAGGCACTAAAATGCAAACAACTTCCCAGTAGCAACTTGAGGCCCTTAAAACTTGATTTTCCACTGTCATTTTAGGGCTAAAACTTCAGCTGTTGAGACATCTGGAGAGGAACTGTGGCAGAGTGAAGCTTCCCAGAACTTTGCTAAGGAGCTGCAAGCAGCAGCTCCATTTCTGACTTCCAACAGAGATTCTATCAGGCATTGATTTGGAACTCACACAAGAAAGCTCATGTTGAGATGCTTGTAACAAAAGCAACTGATTGTACCTTTCACACACGCACCAAAAATACCACTTAAAAGGAAGAGAGAGTTTGGCTTCTCAGAGGAGAAAGTTTGATCTAGCAGGCCATTACCTTAAAAAGGGGGAGAAATCATCTTATTGCAAAGGTGCCCACTTTAATCTTGCTGAATTGGGTTGAAACACATCTTGAGGGTGAAGTGAAATGTGTGGGTTTGTGTACAGTCATTTGCAGGCTGAGAGGGGCTTTCCTTCTATCTTTACTTATCTTTTTTCCCCCAGTTAAACTCCTTTCTAGCAACTGGCTGCTGTCTCATGATTGCTGAACAAAGGGCACACCATAACATTTGGGGAGCAACCACAGTTCCTAAGGATTAAGTGCTAAAGGTTTCTAGATTGTCTGTGCTTTTCTCATTCACCAGGAGCCTCAACTCCAAAGACTGTAGCAAGGGCCAGGAGACAGCAAACTTGTTAACCACTCCAGCTGCACTCAGGATGAACTCACACAATCCCAGCATGGGGAGGGTTGGAAGGGATCTCTGGGAATCATCCAGGTCAAACCCCTGCCCAGCAGCACCTCCAGCTGCCTTGGCAAGCTCTCCACACAAGGACACTCCACAAGCTCTCTGGGCAGCCTGGGCCAGGGCTCTGCACCCTCACAACAAACAACTTGCTCCTCCTGCTCCCATGGAACCTCCTGCCTTGCACTTGGGACCCAGTGCCCCTTGGCCTGGCCCTGGGCACCACTGAGCAGAGTGTGGCCCCAGCCTCTTGCCCCCTGCACCCTTCAGCTCTTGCTCAGCATGGAGCAGCTCCCCTCTGGCTCTGCTCTGCTCCAGGGCTCTCAGCCTTTCCTCCATGTGCCCTCAGCATCTTCCCAGCCTCTACTGGACTCTCTCCAGCATTTCCTTATGTGTCTTAAACTGGGAAACCCAGAACTGGACCCAGCACTGCAGATGTAGCCTGACTAGGGCAGAGGAGAGGAGGAGAACCTCCTTCCAGCTGCTGCTCACATTCTTCTTCATGTACCCCATTTCCATTCCTTTTCCTCTTCATTTCCACCAAAAACTATCTGCTCATCCATACCCTGTCCCTAGAGTATTCTACTAGCTCCAGCACTACCCTGGCACTGCAACCACCTCATGCATCAGATTCTCCTCCTACTTATTGTCACTGCTATGCTAAAGAACACTTTTATTATTACTGTGTGAATCATCAGCCCAGAAGAGGAGGAGAAGAACTGCACTGCTCCAAACAAACAAGCCAAGTTTCCCTAGGAACCCCTAACAAATGCTGGCTTAGCTCTGGGATCCTTCCAGCTCAGGTCCATCGGTGAGATCCCTGCCTGCCTTCACACTCATTGGCACATGAAGCAGGTCTCTAAACATTTGAAATGGGATGCAAACAGGACAGCCTTTGGAAATTGTCCTTCTGCACATCACCTGCACTCGTGCCAGTTGAAATGATCGAGGATGGGGAGTGCAGCTCAGGTTTTAGAGCAGCTCCAGGCACAAGGGACTGCTTAGCTGAACACAGCAATGGGGAAAGAAGCTGACTAAAACAACAAAATATTTTGATGATCTACTCAGTTATTTTCTGATAGATGTCTGAGGTTTTTTTCTAAAACTCTGACTGGCTTCTTATTCATTTTGCCTTTCCTTGACAATGCATCACATCCCTGCTTTATCCCTGGGGTCTGTTTGGAGCATCTCTGCTCTCAGGGAGGTTGGAAGCAGGGCTGTCTAGTAGCTGTGTTAGCAGGGAGATGGGGACTCTCCCATCCAAAGGGAAGGAGACAAAGGCACTTAGCTACAATGCCACACACTCCTGCAGTACCTACCTACCAGGCTACATCTCCTCTAAGCATCCTCAGCATTCCCTACTTGTGGCAGGACAGAGATAAGGAAGACCCAGCAGGAATTCCTTAGGTCTTTGCTACAAGAAAGGGCTGAAATCACAATCTGCTGCTGCTATTTCTTTCCCAACCCATCACCTGAAGCTTTTCCTTTCCCACAATATCATCAACCTTCCATCTGCTTCCCATCTCTATTTTATGGCTATGGAAACTGAGGCAATGATGTCTATTGAACTGATAGCTCTTAAACTCACTAGCAGCAGAAAGACAGAGAGCAACTGCTATTCTGCCATTCCTCTTCCTAAATACATCTGTTTATTTTACAGAATCACAGAATCATGAAGGTTGGAAGAGATCTCTAAGCTCATCAATCCAAGCATCTCTATCCCCCCCCAGGACACTAATCCATGGCCCTAAGAGAGCAGCTCAATGCTTCTGAAACCCCTCCAGGGATGGGCACTCCAGCACCTCCCTGGGCAGCCTGGGACAAGAATTAACAAGCCTTTCAGTGAAGAAATTCCTCCTTATATCTAATCTAAACCTTCCCTGGGACAACTTGAGGCCATTTCCCCTTGTCATGTCATGGTTACCCCAGGAGAAGAGACCTACCCATAGATAGAAGAGACCTAGCCCCAGAGGAGAAGAGACCTACCCACAGATAGATGAGACCTAGCCCCACAGGACAGCCAAGCCTGTTCAAAAGAGACTTTATTTACTAATACTTCACCTAAGTAAACTCCATTTATTCAAGTATTTAATGATTTGGTTAATTCCCCAAAGCAAAGGAGGAGTAATACCAGACCAAGAAAAATTTGGGGCTTCTTTTTAATGCTTAAATATGGGATGCTGAGGTTTTCCTCTAGAGTTCCTTTAATTCAGCCTTCCTGCTGCCTTCAGAAAGGTGCAAGTTGCCATGGCAATGAGCATCTCCATGGCAATGCAGCACACAGCAAGGCATCCTGGTGTCAGCATGGACACAGAGCATGAAAGCAACCCCTGGGGGATTCCTGGGAAGCTGAGAGGACATTGGGTGTTTGGAAACGTATCACAAACATTAATTGGGCTCAGGCTTCAAGGTAGGAGAAGAGGAAGGCACAAACCAAGCAAAGCAAGCCACTGGAAAATAGAATCAGGAAGGAGCTAAGGTGGGGGAAAGAGAAGATCAGCTGTTGTTTGCTACCTCCTCTAAACAAAGCTTGTCTGGCTTGAGCCTGTTGAGAAGTCATAGAATCCTAGAATCCTAGAATGGGCAGGTTGGAAGGGACCCTAAAGATCATTTAGTTCCAACCTCCCCACACTGAGCAGGGATGCCAATCACTAGCCCAGGTCACCCAGGGCTGCATCCAGCCTGGCCTTGAACACTGCCAGGGATGGAGCAGCCACAACCTCTCTGGGCAACCTGTGCCAGTGCCTAACCACTCTCTGGGGAAAGAACTTCCTTCTAATCTCCAATCTAAATTTCCCCTCCTTCAGCTTATAACCATTCTCCCTTGTCCTAGCACAGTCTGACCTCCTAAAAAGTCTCTCCCCTTCTGTCCTATAATCTCCCTTTAGGTACTGGAAAACTGCTCTAAGATCCCCTGGAAGCCTTCTCTTTTCCAGGCTGAACAATCCCAACTGTCTCAGCCTGTCTTCATAGGGGAGGTTCTCCACCTTGCAGAGTGGGTAGCTCAGCTCTTAACTAACCTTCTCTATATTAGAGTAAATAACTTCTCAGTGAGTTCCTGAGAGCAGCCACTCCTCACCAGCTCTTACTCTGCAAACCTTCCCCATGCTGCTCTCCATCTCCCATAGGGCTTGGGTTGGTTTTTTCCCCTGGCTGCCAGTAACTCATCTTGTTTATCCTCCTTGGACTCTCCTTCCATCCTTGTAGTTTTTCTGCTCTTCCCCAGCAGCCTGTAAAATAGCCTCTCCTCCTTTAAATCTGCTGTGATTTTACCCTAACTCCTCATCTTCCTCTTCTCATCCCTTGGCTCTCTCTCTTTCCCTTGCTCCAATAACAACTCCTTCCCTCCTTAGAAAGTACAGATGCATTTTATTCTCTCAATAAACAAACTGTAACAATAAAAACCTCTTACCAGCCTTGTTTCTCAAGCTAATGCCTCATCTCCCTCTCCTTTCTACATTCATTCAGATTGTCTCTGCTCTCCTACATCAGCTGTCTGGCTGGAGAGGAGCTGCTCCTGATGTCCTTTTGTCTCTGTACATCCTGGCCCTGGGGAGCCTCCCTCAGCAGCACAAACTCAGCTCTGCTGACAGCTTGCAGAGCTTCCTCTGCTCCAGCTTTTCCCCTTAATGACAATTGCACAGGCTCTAAAGAAGAGATCACTTTAGGGATGGAGGCTTCAGAGTTGTTCCTTCACTTACAGGCTAGCAGATAATTCCCCTCCCTCTTCCCTGTGTAAAAATGACTGGCAAATAAAGGATTGGTAAGGACTCACTATACAATGTAAATCCACCTCTGACATGATTTGTGACTTATTAATCAGCAAGCCCTAGGAATTATTGTTACAAAGAGTATCTTGACTAGTCTCTGTCAATTCTAAGCCTAGAAGAAAAAAACAAAACCATGAGGATCTCCTATATATCATCCATAGATTGGAATAAATCTCATCTCTTTCTGGTACTATTTCTCTTTCCAGGCAAAGGTGACATTTATTTGCTTAAATATGCTTTGCAGTTAGCAGGTACCTGGCCAGGATTTGATCACCCATATAAATAAAAGTATACATAACCTATTGCTGGAGAAGAGCAATCAATCTGTCAAGGACTCAAAACTGAAAACCAGGCAGTAGAAAACTGGGGTGGTTTTTTTTCTCCTACACATGGAAAATCTGTTGGGATGAAGCAAGCAGAAACCAAAGGGATTAAGAGAAGTTATAAAATAGAGAAAGAAGGTGAAAGAAGATTAAGAGCTGAAAGGAAACCAGCACCAATATAGGCTGGGCAGTGAGTGGCATAAGAGCAGCCCTGAGGAAAAGGACTTGGGGTGCTGGTGGATGAGAAGCTCCCCAGGAGCCCTCAGTGTGCACTTGCAGCCCAGCAAGCCAAGCCTAGCCTGGGCTGCATCCAGAGCAG
>VWZO01001387.1:815150-888547 GCA_013396975.1 Bucco capensis | reverse complement strand
CAAAGGTAAAAAGAAAACACAAAGGTAAAAAAGGGAAAAAGAAAAAAAAAGGAAAAGAAAATAAAGAAAAATAAGGACAGAACAGAAAAGAAAAAAGGATAAAAGGAAAAAGAAGAGAAGGGGAAAATAAAAAAGCAAAAAAGGGAAAAACAAAAAATGAAAAAAATATTCTTCAAATAAAAAAAGAAATCAGAGTCACCTCTTCAGTGAGTAACACCTCTCTTTTGGAGACACTTGAACATGTCTTCATAAAGACCTATATTTATTCCTTGTGGCCACTAAAGCTTTAAACAAAGAAATATCCAAAATTTCCACCAATAATTTATCACCATAGAGTTGAAAGGGAAATAATAGACTAATTATTTTTTAGATCACTGTAATTGGAACAGGAATATTTCAACTATGTGCAGAACTCTGGCAGTATATCTTTGTTCTCAGTTCATTTTGGGAGACAATATTATATCTATATATTAACTGAAAATAATATTACTCATTAAATACTGTCTATACTGTAAAGATCATAGCATTGCATACTGCAGAGAAGTACATTATAATTAAGTCTATATTTCAATCTAGAAGTTTGTCTAGCAAAGTTTTCAAATATTTTTCTTTACTTGCCATTAATGAACATATATTTAATTGTGAATATCTAGAACTGTTATGTATCCTCATGAAGTAGTCATATGTGTTTTCTACAGTTACAAATATATCTGTGCATTTTCACCTTCAGTACATGAGCCAGGAACAGTCCACATGTGTAGATCTGGCCACAGCAGATCTAAGGGCAACAAAACTACTTATTTTCTACTTATTATTTTAGACACTTATAATACCCAAGACTAGAGGAATGTGCTAATAGGTAGGAGTTACCAGCATACCAATATCCACTATCAACAGAAATCTGTCAACAGACTATGCAATCATAAATGTAATTATTTAATTACTTATACATAAGAGCATATCAGAAAGCTTAAAAAGGGATTTTCTTTGGTGAGCTACAAGTACATGACTTCAGATTTTGACCTCAGCAAAACAAATTCCCTTATGATAATTCAGCTGTTTTCCATGGAAAGAAAAACATAACCTTTTTAAAGTACCATAGGTATGATGATATGGTGAAAGACTACAAGATGGAATATGAACTGTTTTATCAGTAATATTGTATCATAAGAGACTCAGTGAATATCTGAAGATATTGCAGGCTTGCTTTAATAAACTTTGTCAAATTGCAATTTTCCCATTACAATTTAATTTTTATTTTATGATTTCAAGTTGAAACAGAAGTGCAAGGAATACTATCCTTTTGAGAACCATCTTGGACACACTAGGAAACCTGCTGAAAACTGCCAAGTTGAAGCTTTAAGCAATGTTTAACTTAAATTGTACATACAAAGAGTTTTAGGGAATGAATTTCAAAACACATAATGAAGTAAAAACGGTACTTTAAGAAACAAATTAGATGTATGGATTTGTCATTTTAGGATTGTTAAAATATATACTTGAAAAACAAGGATGTGCCACGCTGGTAAAAATAGCTTTTGCTCCTTGTTTTTATCTTTGAGGAATATTTACTATGGATAAAATACTAGAGTAAAAACACAAGAGATGTGCTTTTAATGTTGGTTTGGGTTTTTTTTCATTTGTTCTGTGTGGAATGAAGGAAGCAAGTCTTCAAAGGATCTTTAAATGAGGAAGAGGAAGGAAATCATTGCCCAGGATGATTAGGTAGATAAAGCAATGCACAGTCAAGGGGATAAACCAGATGCAAATGAAGGACCACAGGGCATCTTGACACTGAGGTCATAAAATACATGCAAAGTTGGTAGTGGGGTAATTTCACTATTGAAATTGGCTATACAGAAATCTGCCATCTAAACTCTTACTTAAAAATCCAAACTTTAAAATAAATTAGTCAGAGGCAACGGAGTTTCCTCTGATTTTATATAAATTATTAGATGAACTGAAATTCAGGTACCACTGTCATTAACTCCTGTCATACATTTTACAACTGATTCTCAAATTAGTTCTCCAGATTCAACATCATAAATTTAATCAAAATGATCTTAACCCTAAACTACCTTTTATCATTGTCATGACTGAACTGTAAATACATTTAAAAGCACTTATTAAGTATCATGCTTCCCAGTAAACTAAGACAGGATTTCCAGCACTATCAAGTAACAGTATCCTGTCTTAATAATATCCTGAAGGTAATAACCTGAAGAACTAGCACAGCCACTAGCTCTACTCTTCTATTAAAACTAAGGAGAAGCAAAAATATATAGACATGCTTTTGAAGGGCATCTTTTAAACAGCATTAACAAATATAAAAGAAGCATCCTACTATACATAAAAACCTCCATTTTTATAAACAGAACTTGCATCTGTACCCTCACATATACAGAAATAATTTCTTATCCTGAAAGCAACTATGCAGTATGAATCACCTCCAGGGGGTACATTCTTAGCTCACAGCTATTCAATCACACAGTCTCAGCTGGAGTACTGTTCTAATTGTTAGACCTCACACTGAAAAATCCAGTAGTTGGGTAAAACATAACAGCCAAAGAAATTGAAAAAGAGGAGGAGGATGTAATCTACAGCAAGCATTTAACAGTAGGAACATTAAGTTTTCTTTACCAACGCAAAAATAAAAGACACTAGTAGATAATTCAAAGAGAAATAGTGATGGAAGCATAAGGAAAACATATAATCAGCAGAACATATAAATCACTGGCCTGATAGTCTCAGGCCTGACATTTTTAGCTTTCCTTCCACAGGTGTCTATACTTCCTTCCTCTAGAAAAAGTAAGTGGCAGAGATGCCTTGTGAATTGAACTTCTTTCCTGGATGAGCACAGTGTCCCCGCACCTCTAGTTGAGAGCAATTTACTGAATAAAGCTTAGTGTTGGCAAATAAGCAGTGCAAGATGTTGAACAGCCACCAACCTTCACCAGATCAATGGACTGAAGAGTCATCAGCAGTTTTTAGGAAATACTCCATAACAATTACAGCATCATTATCAACACTGGGAAGACAATTTTGACAGGTATTATTAGAAGCTGCAACATCTATTGCCTTCAATACACTCCTTTTAGAAGTGACTTCTCCTACAGAATCTGATACAAAGTGCACTAACAAGGAAGGTAGAATAAAACAGAAGTAGGCGAGTTTGCTATACACTACCTAAATAGATCTAAGCTCTAATTACCCATTTGTGCTTCTAGACATCTAATTGGTCTCACAGTCAAATCACCAGAGGCATGAGTACTCAAATTAGCACCCACATCCAGTCAAGAGACACAATGTATGGGCACAATTACAGTTACAACAGGAGAAGTAATTCAGCTGCAAAAATGCTCCTTCAAGCCTTAAATCATACTGGAGATTGCTTGGTAAATCCTAGTAACGCAGTTTAGTTAGAAGCATGATATACACAATCCTTTCCCTCAATGAAATTTAAGATCAAAGACTCTTTCTTCTACCTTATTTAAGAGTGGATAATCCATCAGGTTCTAGCTAAAGAGAAACCCATGTTTTTCCTATTCAGAACAGAAACATGTTCACATCCAAATCTAGCCCAGTTACCTCTGTATGTGGGTAATATTTATTTAAACATTCAGTTCCTTTTATTCCCTCTGGTTTACTCCATTCCTTTTTTCACATTTCAGTATGAGATTAAGTTCATCCTCACAAATGACAGGTACAACACATGTTTGAATTTGAGGCAATTTCTATCATAATGATTACTAAACTATTAAGCCACTGCATAATCAGCAAACTTGTAATGATATCTGTGCCATAAGGACATCTTTCAGCCACCCTATTTACCTTTGCTACTAGGTGATCAAATCCATATTCTAAGACAGATGATCTAATTCTTTAACTTGTTTGAATTAATAAGCTAAGCCAACACTGTATTTTCCACTTAATGTAAAAAAACAAACTCCAAAGAACCTAAAGAAGTCTTATCTTTGTGACTGCTTGGTGCACAAGCATCACTAAGAGATACCTATTCCATTGTAGTAGCCCACTCTTACCATTCTTTATCATATTGAACTTGCATGAAATGTAATTGGTATAAGAAACAGGTACTATCAAGAAACAATATCCTGTCTAATAATATCCTGAAGGTAATAACCTGATGAACTAGCACAGCCACTATCTCTACTCTTCTATTAAATCAAATACAAAAGACAAAAATATATAGACCTATTTTTGAAGGGCATCTTTTAAATAGCATTAACAAATATAAAAGTATCCTAGTATACATAAAACCTCCAGACCTGTTCATGAACTAAGTAGAAAAATTATAAAAAGCATCAAAATTCCCTTTTACATAAGGAAACAGAATGAAGAGAAAACTAAGCATGACTGAAAAAAGAATACAATAACTTTGTTTTGAACTTAGTGTAAGTACACTTTATCTAATTCAAACTGGTACAGCAGTGACAGACTACGATGTGGAGCAGCACAGCTTGACAATATTAAAGAATAAGTATCATTACTCTAAATTCTGCTAATCCTATTTTCCATGACAGGTAAGAAACAGGCAAAACATTAAAATGAAAGGGATATCCTTTAGCTAAAATAATGCACATCCAGATTATCCACATAATCAAGCCTGTACTACCAGTACAGGAACAAAACACCTACAGAATCATAATGCTTAGATTTTTCTCCAGGAAGCAAGTATGAAATTCTTACCAGGACCAAGAAGATTGTGAGTATTCCGTTAAAATGTAATTATGGCATAAATAAAATCAATAAGCTATGTCTCCAGGATTATCCAGTAAACAAATGTAAATGCCAAAGGTAAACCTTTCCGAAGTATTCATGACTGAGATAGGAAGGAGGTTAAGAGAATGCTGGAGCATTTCTGAAGATCTTACCTTAGGCAAAGAGAACTATTCTGAATGTTTTCAGATGTGATTGTAAGATATTTCTAGCTTTATTTAGCCTCTCTGCAGATAGGATTCTCTGGTAGTAATGCATTTGTAGTTCTGCCTTGTAAAGTACTAGCCAAAACAGGTTTATTGGGATTTATTTTTGTCCTGTATTCGAGTTACGATCTACAGAAAAGGACACTGGAGAAGTAATTTTGCAGAACAGAGTCCTATAACATGAGTCTGGCAAAACAGTATTGTGCTCATATGTGATCATCTGAGCACCCAACATATTCTTCTAAAAAAGACCCCAAAACCAAAACCCAACAACTTATTTTCTTTTAGCTGCGACCTCTATTTTGACACCACATTCTCGCTCCTTAGGAGAATAAAGAGATTATAAACAGATAAATTATAGATATTTAAAACAAAGAATTTGGAATAAAGAAGTAATTTTATATATACAAAATTCTTCTAGAAGAAAGAAAAACCACAGATCTATCATTTGGCAGAAGCCAGAGGGGGAAAAAAAAAAAAAGAAATACTGAAGAAGCAACAGCTTCCTGAAAACCCCAGAAATCTTAGTATAATTCTAAATACCAGTACTTTAGTACTACTTGGAAACTTCTGTCAAAATGTGCCTTAGTGAAAATCACAGGTTAACTGAAATACAAGCCAGGTAGACAAATAACTCCCCAAAAGAGCAAATAGCTCAATGGTTAACTTATTTTCCAAAAAACATATTCCATGCGATTTCCTGGAGTACAAGGCTACAAATTACTGGCTAGATGAAAATCTCTTTTGAGTTCCCATAATCACTTTGAGAAGAATTTTTCATCACTAAATGAAATTATTTTTTGGTATATTCTGAAATTACCATTACCAGCCTAACTGTAATTACTGCATTGTCTCCTATGTCTTTTCAATGATCACCTTGATAATGTGTATTACAATACTGTGTATGTAAATGCTGAAATAGAGATACAGTAACATCCTTTTGAAGGGAGACTAGCTCCACATGATACTATTAATAGGCTGCATGCAGGAATCACTTTTCTTAAACATTCGAGCTCTTAGCAATTCTTTTGTTGCCACATCAATAGGACCTGAACCCTATGTTGCTCAATTTTCCAAGTCCACAAAAATTTAACCAGTTTTAGAAGGAATGATCAGGAAGGAGAAACAGGTAAGCTCTCTGTTTAAATACCAGTGTTAAAATCTTTTGACATTTCTCCTTCGAACTGCCTCTTTTTGTTTGGTTGTTTTTTTCTCTCTCTCCATTAAGCAGTAGGTGTCTGGAACCTTAGCAGAAGACAAGGAATCTGGGTATTGCAAAGTCTTGTCTACAAAGTAAAATACAGTTCATGTCAGGGCACCTACCTTCTTACCACAACCAACTATTATTGGGATAGCAGTGCATTAGCACAGCTACTAATAACTTAGTTCAGCTTTATACTGGGCTATCAGACACAGCTTAAGAAAAGCAGCAGTTAACATATGTGTATCGACAGATTTTGAAACACAGATAGCAGATCTGATACAACATGCTACACAAACAATCCATATTTCAGAAAACCCAACTGATGAATGTCAGACAATTACTTTATCCGCAAGAATTTGTCTTACACAGAGCAACCTAGGGTGAAGCAGAACTTCCTCAGGCTCAGAATAGCTTTCCTGTGCTCAAAATCTTGAGCAACCAAACCAACAATGGAAGTATTTCTTCCAGAAGTGACATTTTGCTTTCATGTTGACAAATTAGCCTTGACCACCATGCAAGTAACTGTGGCACCTAGCAGAATAGTATGATGGTCACTGCAACTGACCCTCCAGAAAAACCTCCACACAGCTTTTCTTGAATCTCACTCCAGCAAAGAAACATGAATACTACTGTGATGTTGCAGCAGTTCATACAAACATTACTGGACCTTGATGTTTCTTTTATCCTCTCCTTTTTGTCATCATTTCTCAGAACCACAGGACATATCTCCTATTCAGATGGTATAACTCCTCTAGCACCCTCAAAAACTGTCTGTGAGCTACCGAGACCATTCCTTACAGTCACAAAAAAACCCTAATATGATTAAGTGCTACAGGATATGTCACATAACTAACACATTTTCATCACACGTCAGAAATTTCTGAATAAAAACTCTAAAATAGATTTCATCCTATTATCTTCCTCACTGCACAGCACCCAGTACTGTTTGAGAAATCTTCTTTAATGTCTGCAATCTACAGGCTATAATGATATAAGTACCTAAGTTTCATCCACCTAATTCTCTCTTTAAACTTATAGCTCTCAGAAAACATTCACTGATTCTTTGAATTCAGACAATTACTGCTATTTTTATTCTTTAGACTGGGTCATGAATGAGTTCTTGCCATTGTGTTGAAATGGCATTAGATGGACACGTTGAATCAGTTGAATCAGTCACTTCTTCCTTTGTCTGCCAGTTACAATAGGTGTCACAGAAGCTCTCCCCTATATTCACACCATATCAGGATCAATTTAAATAGCTGCATACTACCAGCACACAAAGTATCTTGTTCTTCATTGTGAGAAAGATCAAAGTCCTTTAAACTACTGACCAAGAGTGAAAACCAAGAAATGAAATGTATGACATAGTCAATAATAACATTTGATTCAAAGAACAAAATAATTCCATAATAGTGGGTACCAGAAAAAACCCCAAGTTCTAATTAAAATGGAAAAAACTATACCTCTGCCAAAATAATACTTAATTTCCACATGTCATTTTGTTGATTAATGTTTTGGGTCAGAATTTAAACGTGGAGAAGGAAAAAGACTATGCAGAACCTGTTCAGGCCTGATCTCTTACATTTAACTCTTCCTATCACACAGATATATTGTCCTGAAGTGTTACAGAGAGCTCTTATCAGCTGGACTATAAGGGAGAACAATAGGAGGTAAACTCTGGGACCTTCTGACTTCATGTCACAGTTCATGGGTTCTTTTAGGCCATTCTGTTCCAAATTATTTATATTCTTTTAATACCAGTGGCAAGAAAAGACAAGCTGTCAGGCTGACTTGATTCTAAAGATTTGTTACTTGCTGACAGACTCATCCAATACTTCAGGTTGGCAAGGACCTTTGGAGATAACCCAGTCCAACATCCCTGCTCCAAAGCAGCATCAGTCACATCAAGTTGCTCCAGGATCACATCCAGCTGCATTTTGGTTATTTTCCCTGGCAACAATCTCTCTTAGCAATCTACTGCAGTGTCTGGCCCCCAGGCAATAAACAGAGTATTCACAGTACTCATGTATTCAAATTACATTAAATACAAAGAAAAGCCAATTAAAAAAAATTAAACCTAGGATTTTTCTTATCTTAAGAAGCAACAAGACATAAAAATGTCTTTTCAAAACCTGACCACAGTGAGCTGTGCAGACACACATCTTACTAAATCAAAGGACTTCCATGCAATTCTCATGTGCCCATTTGTGGTATAATGCAACCATCAGGGAACAGGTTTTGTATCAGCCTCTGTGAATGGCAACTCCTCTCTCTGTTCAGAGGATAATGGTTTTTAATTTTGTTTTTTAATTCTATGAAGTTGAGACAGAGAAAATTATTGTAATAAATGTGATGTAGAAAAAAAAAATCACAAAGAACCTGACCCAAAACAGAACAGTCATTAAAATTTAAGAATGATCTCTGATAGGATGATAGAGATTTCAACTTTGAAATGAGTATAGTTTTGTATAGCTAGAAATTACTGTATTAAGATTTTTGTTACAACTTATAAATCTCGTGCACTATTTCTACATGTGCTTTAGGATTTGTAAATCTATTATAGGATTTGCTATTCAACTTTTCATCTTACAAAGCAAATGAGAGATGTAACTAAATCCTATCTTAAAGCACTGACTCCTCAATCAGGGCTTCAGCATTCAGAATAAGAGATCCACTGTATAAATCAGAGGATAAATCTAGACTCTAGAAGCACAAAAGTGTTTCCTCTAACAAGATGAAATCATTAAAAACTCATTAAAAAGTCCTCCTGAAGCTTTAACTCCTAGAAGACATCGTTGACCAGCTTAGGACTACTGCTCCTGCCTAAGTGTTTTACAGATGCTTCTTTTCTATGCTATGATATGTTGTACTAATGAACAAAAAATTGATTTAAAAGCATGAGTAATGCATAATAGTTATGAAACCTACTTAATATCCATCCATTTGCACTCTGCTTTTGGTTTGTTGTTTTTTTGTGGGGTTTTTATTTTATTAGACAGCAGTGAAGCTGAACTTCTAGGTTTCCTCCAGTACCCTGAACCTCACAAGGTAACACTTCCACTTAAAAATCAGAATGCTAATGTTAAAAAATAAAATGGTAAGAGCATTGAAGGATCAAAGGCTTACAAACCTGATATGACTACAAAGTAAAACTAAAGTGGTTGCTATTTGATCCCTATATTTTTGGTATTAGTGAATTTCTCACCTTCCCCTCATCCCTTTAAGAAGATACAAAATATTTTTATGAAATCATCTATACAACCTTCCTTACATCTGAGTCATCCAATTTTACCTCAAGAAATACTCCATTCATACCACCTTTGCAAATTCTACATTCAAGACAGTGCATTGCAGGTGATGCATCTATTGTTTCAATCCCTTAGCAGCACCTAATACCACTGCCCAAACAAGTATTTTGCCTTTTACCAGCAAAATTTAAAGTCACATCTAATACAGCAATTTGGGGAGGGAGCAGAGAAAACTGACATGGGAATCGAGTCATAGCTTTACCTCATGTTTACACTTCATTTGCTACTACAAAAAACAAAATGGATTTTCTCCTATGCAAAAATTACTATTGCCAAAGCTTTAAGTGCTGAAGGCCTGGCAATGGCTGGTTCCCTTCTCCCAGAGTACACAAAATATTGCTGGAAATCCCTTGCAGTCCTGGATTAAACTAGGCTTGGCAGAAATCACACCAGTGGACTAGTCAAAAGAATTATGATGCTAGGAAATTATAATAAAAAAAATAATAATAAAAAACCAAACCACCAAACAACTCAGGCATTTTAAAACATGAGTAGGCCAGCTGTTCTAAAATTAGTCTCCTTGTTATAAGCACTATACCAGAATGCAATAGATTGTCACCACGTGTCAGCTTCAGCTGACATCTGCTGTAAGAAAAAAAATTACCTCCCAAGTAGGCAGCACAAGCATTTGTTCATCATGTATTTTGTAAAGGGTGTTCCCTACAGCACAACATTTTAAATAAATATGCAAATCATTGTACCACTATTCTAAGATCTATGACTTTGAGAAGATTTTAAATAACCCAAGAGCCTTCACTACTATTTTTTTCCCCCCACTAACTCAACAGACCCACCTGTCAGCTCTGTAAAATTCACAGAGAGGAGGTACTGGAAGTAACACATTCTGTGCATATTCTTGCCCTAATTGAAAGAGTTACGAAAGTTTTAAAGGTTTCTTGAAATCATTCTCATCACCTTGTTTTGCACACAAAAAACATGTCAGATAACAAAAGCATCTGGCAGCAAACTGACTGTTTCTTATTCTGGCACTGTAGCCATCACACAGTGAATATTGCCTGGCATCACTCAGTACAGGACTACTCTAAAAACACTGAGGAACCTTTGTAAGCTGGGACTGCCTTCTTGTTACAGAAATTCTCCCACATTTATGAAATTATCTTGTATTGCATAGATGTCCATGGGCCATCTCTACCCCACATACTTTTCTCCAGTACTATCCCTTCCCAAAAGGGAAGCTCCAGGCTTTCACAGAACAAACATAAGAGCATTCTAAACTGTTTTAGTGAAGGAGAGAAGAGCTTTACACCAAAACTGGTGCAGTCTCTTACATAAAGGGGTCTTACAAGTTTGTACCAGCAACAGTACATGAATGTGATGTCCCTTAATAGAAGAGTCACTATCTCTACAGTCATACTAAGTGTACTTAGGCACTATGTTTAGAGTGCTTCATAACATCACATCTAAAGACTACTCCCTGGAGGTTAAACAGACAGAGGGAGCTCCTCACAGCCATGGAACACCACTGGACAAGAAGCCTCACTTCTTCCCTGCTCCAAACACATTTTGGAAGGCTATATTCTGCCATACCTAAGAAACCTCACCTACCACTATCCTTCAACATCCAAATTGCAGGAGCAAGTGTGGCTTGTGATACCGAGAAGCATGTCAGAGGAACCAAATAGCTTAAGAGAGCACTACTTAGAGGGAGATGCAAATTCACCCATCAGGGCAAGCTCTGATGGGCTAGGAGCTCTGAGTGATGAGGGAGCTCAAGGATGTCATTTCAAGGCCATACAAATCTTAGAAAGTTCATGGTGATAGGAAGAGGTTGATGAGGACACAACGAAAGCAAGTACCACTCCAGTCACCTTTGAGAAGGATGAACTGGGATCAGCCACACATTAATTCCTGGGAAAGCAATAGAGCAAATAATCTTGGAAATAATTTGTAAAAATATGAAGGACTACTCAGTTCCCAAGTAGAGCATTCTTCTCACTCTGAAGGGAAGGAACATAGTGCAAGTCTGAAAAAAATCCTGAGAAGTACAAGCAAAATGCTTCTGAAAATTGGCCAAACCCCAACTGTGATGAATCACTTAGGTCTTTCAGTGTCCTGCAGAACAGTACTATATAATACAGCAGTACACATTTATGTAATGAAGAAGTATTTTCCACATCTCCATTTTAAGATGATTAGGTTTTCTTCTGGGGGAGTTTCTACCTGTCTGAAAGTAGGAAGAGGTACTATTATCTTTTTTATGCAGCTGCTGAATATGGTAAGCAGTGGGCTGGAACAGGGATCAAGTCAAATTAGAGATGGTTTGGTTTATTCTGGCTTGCAGTACTCAAACTGCACTAGAAAAAAAATCAATTATAAAACTAATTACCTCTTTAATTGCTTAAACAATCAGCCAGATGACTTTATGGTGCTCTTGATACTATGCAGGTGCACTTGCAGGTGTTAACTCTGTGATATATATGAGTTGCACTGTAGTATCCCAACTTGTGCACAGAGTGCTAGGAGGACAAAATGCCATTGTAATACCTACATGCACAAATACATGAGAAAGTTAACCATGCTTTACTGGCGACCACAATTCCTTTATTTATACATATATAGTTACTATCAGCTTTATCTTCCTGCAACTTTACAAACAAAAACAACAAAACCCACCTTTCATTGAAAAATTAACAGCCAGCTTTATACCTAAACTGCCTAGACAGTTGTATTAAGAGAGAATCTTTCAATTGTTGACAAATATAATTTTCCAGAAGGTACAATACATCAGCTGAAGTGGAAGAAGATGATAATTAGACTTAACTTTTAGGGACAAAAAAAAGGTCTAGGACACTGGGATGGTTTTACTGTAATACTATAGCCAGGATTTTGGAGCCTTCAAAAGGAAGGCTATTCAAAAGGCAACTACCTACTGTTCAAAGCCCTTTCTGCATCCCCAAGCAGCAGCAATACCACTGTTGGTATCTCAAGTAGCATTAGCTTAATTGTGTTCTGAAAGAAAACAACTCCCACCTGAAACACAATGAAGCCACTGGAAGAGGCTTTGAAAGACACAGGATTAGAAGAAACCACAGTGATGCACAGAGAAGGGCATTAAGTAGCAAATGACTGGCAACAGAGCAAGTGGTCCATACAATTGGCCTCTAGCTGACAGTCAGCTCAGAGCTTAGCTGGTTCTTAAAATGGATCATTGTATATTGCTACGTGAGCAAAGGCACAACTATTCATCTCTCAAACAGAAATAATTCCTTTCCTTATCCATGCACATACATCTAGTAAAATATTTCCTCAATATTCTGTCTTGGGTCTCATCTGCTCCTTAACACCATTCCTATATAGAACCAGGAGTTGTATATGGGAGTGCAAAGGAGTCCTCATAAAACTTCCCAATGCTATTAAAAAGCAGCCCCCATCATGGATTCTCAGCCCATGCAAAGACAATTGATTTCAGCTCAATTCTGCAGGCTCCTGTGCTTTTGTTGTAGCAGCTTCCAATTCACCAGCTAGACTTACTGCCATGCAGTGGTGTTTGCTGCCTCCTGAGCATGTAATAAATGAGCTCACTCACACAGCTCCACAAGACGCTGAGCTGAAATACCAGGTCAGTAAAGCTAGGGCAGGATTACTTTCAATCATGACTGCACCAAAAGTTTTAATATGCTTGTGACTTGAGTAGCTTCAAAAACTTAATCTGGACACCATTTAAAAAGCTGTTTCTGCTGGAAGAAAGACAAAGTGGCTTCAACTGGACAACGTTCTGCAGGGACTCAAGCCTGTTTAGTAGTTTGAAACTGTTAAATGTACTGAGGAGTTCTCTCCAACTCCTAAGGCATCACAAGTATCTAAGTAGTATGTTCTCCACTGAACTAGTTCTGCAGCATTTAGGGTTTTTTTAAATAACCTGGTGTTTACCACCTGTAAATTCCAGTACTCTTTCAAATATACTTTTTTTTAAATAATTTTCTGTTTGAAATGCAGAGAATTTTTGACCATATGGTTCAGCATGGCAGTTGCAAGAGTCAAATGACACAAACTTTGCTAGCAAGCTACTGCAGTACCATTGGCACTAATTTCTCCCCTCCTCTTCTAATACTCTAACTGATATTATCACTGCATTTTCAATTTCCTTCCTCCCCATAAGAAAATTTACAGGCAGCTTAATAGAAGATAAAATGACATACAATACAGAGGTCCACACACTCAAATCTGTGAGCCCAAAATACCTTTACATCCAACTGATTTTCTCAGTTTTAAAAACGTGCAACACCAATTGCAAGCCATACAGGAGGAATAACTAAAACTTACAAAACCCAAACCCCTCTGAGTATGTAATTTGGTACTTGAATAAAAATTTAGTTGCTTTATTGCATCCTGCAAAATCTGAAGAGGCAGATCATGAATTCAGATACCCTTTGAAGCCTTAGTGCTAGAGGTGTTATTGAAAATCTGCTCAAATTATTACTTACTGTGCTGACTGCTCAAAAGCCAGTATTTCCCAAAGATTTATTTCTCTATTGCATTAGCATAGGTTTGGTTTGGTTTTGTTTTCATAAATGAAATAACACAGTATTTCATAAAGGGCAGTATAGCTGGTAATGACAAAGTGTAGGCTTTTTTAAATGGCAACTACTAAAATAATGTCATATGTTAAAAATTTAATTAACAAGACTATGTAAACACACATACACACACACCCCCCCTAAATTAAAAATGGCACTGTAAGGTTTTCTTTCTTCCCAGCTTTAGTTTGCCCTTCAGAAAAGTAAAACAACAACAAAAATCAACCCAGAAGCCTTACTATAGACAGTAATTTTACACCAATTTATATTTGTATTCTATTTACCTGATGTTATTACAGAATCAGAGTCCCAGCATAGAAGGGGTTGGAAGGGAGCTCTGGGGATCATCTAGTCCAACTCCCTTGCTAAAGCAGGGTCACTCAGAGCAGGCTGCCCAGGATCATGTCCAGGCAGGTTTGGAAAGTCTGCAGAGAAGGAGACTCCACAACCTCTCTGGGCAGCCTGGGCCAGTGCTCTGTGACCCTCACGGGAAAGAAGCTTTTCCTTATGTTTAGGAAGCACAAAGTTATTAGCACAAAGGAAACCCAAAGTTTGCAATAAAATCAACAAAAACCCCCCAACCAACCAAAACACCCCAAACAAAAAACACCCTACAAAAACCACCCTCCCATCCCTCCTACCCCCCTAGTTAGGAATATTCCTAGGATCATTTCCTCAGTGCAATGGCAGGCATAGAAGCACTACCCTTCTAACTGTGATTTGTTCTTTGAAAGAACAGACAAAGCAGGGCTGAGGACATCTTGTAAAAAGTCATGATGATTTATAGCAAAACATTTGAGAACATATGCTGCATATTCATGGCTAAAACTGTTACACAACATTGCTAGTTAACTTCTACTCAGCTGGTTGCTTCAGAGGAGCAAAATATCATGAAGTAAAGGACAGAAAGGACAAACTCAGGCATGAGGCTGGAAGCACATAAACATACAGAATCACAGAGCTGGCTCAAAAGCAGAAAGATAGAAGGAAGATTTCTAAAAATGGAGGATATTAATCTTTGGCAAGCAGAATCAGGAAGACAGAACAGATGCTCACAAAGGCTCATGTGATTGTTTCAGGACTCATTGGATACTGGCAAAGTCTTAAATATGGAAGAATTAAATTACCAAACAATGCTGCAGGAACTAATATGTAAGTGCTGTTCACTTCCCTTTCCACATCATTACCTTTTTCCCTTTGTTAAACAAAGATTAAAAAACAGAAATCATTCCACTCACAGGTAGTAGGCATCTCAAACTCATCCTCAAGCTATTTCTGTACATTCTAAAATAACTCATATGCAGAAGCACAGCATTTAATCTTTATGAAACTGAAAATCTGAGCTAAAACCTCTTGAGAACTCAGAAGTTCTCTCAGAACTATTACACAAAACCTATCTGAAAACGTTGTCAACCTTGAGATGAGATCTGTAAATGCTATCATTTCCTGAAGGGTTTTTTTTTTCCCTTCTAGGAAAAAACCTGAAGCAGTCCAATACTCTGACACCACAGAGAATTTTAAGACTAAAAGAATGTGAGAAGCATAGGCAATGGCATGAAAATACAAGTTGCCTACCTTCTGTTCACCTCATACAAGACTAACTTTGGATCATTCTCCTAACTAGTAGTTTCCTAGTAAAAAGGAGAATGATGGTAGGAGCAGATCCCGAGACTCTAACAGTTCTTTCAGCAATGTCTGAAGTGCAGATGCTGTCAAAGATATGCCAATAATTTAAGCAGCAGCTTCCAATAAAACCTCTTGTACTGCATGATACACCATGTAAATCAAAGTGATAGGGGCAACCCTGGATATCTGACACTTTTATTCTACAAGTATGTAGTCAGTTTAACTACCTTCTGCTCAAGCACACTCCTCAGGCAAAAGTCTGCGCTCCAGACATTTTTATTTAGCCCAGGCATAAGTTACCTCCAACCAAATCTATTCATGGTCTTCAGAGAAGAAAGTCATCACCATAAACACAGAAATTACTTCTATCTGATCTACCTTCCAGCGACAGAACCACACAAAAGGGTTTCCCTCAAGTTTTCCTTTGAGCTCTTTCCAGCATTCAGTGATCAATATAAATGATTTTAGGAACATGATAGGCTCTTCCTGTTGTTCAGAGATTTAAAACCACAGACAAGCCACACTAACTGCTCCAGCAGACATCATCACCGTACTTATATCACCATCTTCTATATAACTAAACAGTGTGCCCAGGTGGCCAAGAATGCCAACAGCATCCTGGATTGTATCAGAAATAGCGTGGTCGGCAGAATCAGGAAAGTGATTGTCTCCCTGTACTGGGCACTGATGAGGCCACCCCTTGAACACTGGGTTCAGTTTTGGGTCTCTCACTACACAAAGGACACTGAGCTGTTGAAGCATGCTCAGAGAAGGGCTACAAAGCTCATGAAGGGTCTAGAGCACAAGTCTTATGAGGAGTGGCTGAGGGAAGTGGGGTTGTTTGGTCTGGAGAAGAAGAGGCTCAGGGGAGACCTTACTTCTCTCTACACCTACCTGAAAGGAGGTTGGAGTGAGGTGAAGGACTGTCTCTTTTCTAGGGTGACAACTGATAGGACAAGAAGAAATGGCTTCAAGTTGTACCAGAGGAGGTTCAGATTAGATATTAGGAAGAATTTCTTCACCAAGAGGGTTATCAGGCCCTAGCATAGGCTGTGGTGGAATCACATGTGGTACTTAAGGACATGGTTTAGTGGTGAACATGGTAGTGTTAGGTTAATGGTTGGACTTGATGATCTTACGAGGTCTTTTCCAACCATAATGATTCCATGATTCTCTTTCTCAAACTGGAGACTGGAGTGCACACCATCAATGAGATCATTTAATGATGCAGATTGAAGTCCCATCTTTATATTGGTCTATCTGTTTTAATTAGCCTTACTTTTCCTGTAGGTTAAGTAAAACATTAAGGAGCCAGCCAGAAAGATAAACAACAAACTGTTTTTCAAATAGGTCCATGAAATGAGCAAGAATAAAGCTTAAAGAGTGTTATATTTACCTCTGCAGCTCCCGGGGCACTTTTAAGAACACGAGGTCAGGTACACTGAGAAAATGTGCAATTTCTTTCCCACTGAGCTGTCGAAGTATTCATGCTGTGAATAGCTAACACCCTTCTTTGACAACCAGGCAAATATTTCTATTTTCTGCCATTCCAGTCATGAAGTATCTCAATGTTGCCTCAGCTGATTTAGTGCCAATTCAAGTCAGACTTTAGATGTCTGAGCTAGTAACTGGACCAAATACTCTTGATGAAGCCTTGTCACAAACTCACAGACTGCTGCTTAATACATTTCCAAATAGTTAGATAGTAAAAAAAGGTTGTAAAGCTGAAAAGGCAGCAGAGAAGCAGAACACACATTCACTGAACTGTCAGAATAGAGATTTAAGTGGTACATACAATTCAAATATGCTGCTGCATCTATTTATTGTTAACATTGGCTTTAAAAACACCCTTAAACTTACAAAAGACTATGTAGCTCCTTAAAACTGAATCCAGCCTTTCAGCTATGCTGCATTACACAGTGTTCCCTTGCTCAGAGCTTCTATTTCAGGTAGGATTTGATTTAGAGTTCTAACTCCCATACTTAAAATCTACAGAGAGTTAAAATGTCTATTAACTGAATATGCCTTAAACAGTACTCACCAATACTGGCATAACCAGGGGTTGATGGATCTCCTCCACTGTTCAAGGAAACCATGAAAGCTTTATCAGCAAGATCTGTAGTCTTTGGCAAGTCACAAGGATCAACATAAAGAAGAACACCACCAAACCCTGCATCCTCTAACAGAGAAAGCTGGAGGAACAAAACAACATACATGACTATTAACAAAAATGGTATCAAAAGACATCATTATTTATTTTAATTACTGTTGAGATAGAGGCTTTCACCATACTGCACAAACCAAATAAAGACACCTGCAGTCCCAAACTACTTGTGATATAAACCAGCAGCTATTCTTTGAAAAAGCAAAATAATCCCCCCAAAAAACCTAATTCCAGGTCATGTTTCTCAATTCATGTCAAAAGCCACTTTCAAAGCCTAATGACTTAAATTATATGTAGCATGTTGAGGAAACACAGTGCTACCATTTACTATCACTGAATGTGAGATTTGCAACTGTTTCATCTTTTTTCCTGTGACAGTCAGACAGGGCTAGTGTGTTGGAGGTTATATCAGGATGAGTTATTGGCCATGATTCAGTAATGTACACAAAGATACACCAGCAGAAATCACCTTTCTCCCTACTCATTGGACATTTGCTAGACTCACAACCCTAACATATTATCATGTGATATAAAGAGCATCTTGAAAATGCCAGTTTTGAAACTAATCTCATTAATACATCTAGAGTAGCTCTCTCATATTCTCCATATGATTAGCAGTATGACATCCTGCTTGGTTTACCTCTTCAAGCACATGTGTAAGTGTGTATGGCACATACAGTGGCATCAGTCTTGCACAGGATTTCTGGACACTTTTCAGTTAAGAAAGACAAAAGGAGTTCACAAAAGGAAAAAAATAAGAGTTGTGTGGGGAAAAGAAAAAAGCACACTATTAAATTCCTCTGTTTCACTGAGAAGGTAACTACAAGGCTGTTATTCAAAGTGCAACAAGCACTGCTGCCATGGCTACAATCTCTAGTAACGAGTTGTGTTGTGCATGTGAAATTATAAAATCACTTTCAGATTTCAGCTATAATTGCTGCTTTTTAACTTTCTACCAGTGACATCACACTTATGCCAACAGTAAGTGCATATTTTCATCTTAAGTCAGTCAATGTCTTAACAGCCATAAAGTGTCCTACCACAAGGAATCTGAGAAAAGTACTAAATATATTTTTACATAGCTAAAGATTGTAGATTAAGTCTCTCAGGTAGCCTGCTACAGTGTCTAGACTGCCACTGTCTAGACAGCTCTCCATCTTTGTGATACTTCTTTGCAATCAGTCACAGTGTTACATGTGCAGGCAGCTATAGTATCAGCATGATGGTTTCTCTTCCTCTGTCTCCTGGTGAAGGTCATCCCTTCTCTCTCTCCATTAAAGCTGTAATAGCTATGCTTTATTTCTGAAAAACACTGCCTCTCTAAGGCTTCTTTAGTCTGCTTCCTATGCCTGTCCATTTATGTGTTTTGATCCACAGTAGTGACTGAACCACTGATTAGTTGGCACAGGAGACTTATTTCACAGGAGGAAGCATCTCAGTATATTCCTGGATGTTTAATGAAAATGGGATATTGAGTAGACAAGAGGTAGATCCTGCTAATGCACCACACTGAGAAGGCATTAATAAAATCTGGAAAGCTTATCCCTCAATGGAAGGAGGGGAAGCCACTTAAGAAATCACCAGAGGGCATGTGACAGATGGAAAAGAATACAGGAACTTGGACCAAAAATTAAGACACCACAAAATCCAACCTTGAGAAACACCAAAGCTGTGAAAGATCTGTTCACTAAGCCATGGAACAACCTGCTCTTCTATTCTCTAAGATAATGCAGTCCAGTACAGGGTATCTACACCTCTACACAGTAAGTGTGACTTTGTGATCGTGGAAGGTTCTATCCTAACTCAAAACAAGTAACACTAACACTGTCTGGAAAAGAGAATTTAAAATACAGCAACTTGAAAATGCATTTCACTATTTGTATATAGATGTACAAGAGCTTTCCAGCATGTGATAAAGCAAACTCAAATGATGGGGGGGGGAACCACCCTTCCACTACATTTTACTTCTCAATACTAGGTTCAATACAAATCCAGTGACACTGTGTTACCAGATCTAATTCTGCTTTCAATTGTACTACATAAGCCTTCAGACTTTCAATCATTACCCAGTGGTTAAAACGTATCAGTAAATAAAATAATATCAGTTGCATAATAGCATTCAAGATTCCTCTTTTATCTCACTACCACATATTTTCAATACTATGTTATTATAATTTCAGTGTCTACAGTTCAAAAAACCCTTTAGCACACCAAGCCAAAAATGCCTCAACTCATAGTTGTCATCTTCAGAAGGCATTCATTCCCATGCATGTATTTTACCTTACTGGAAGTGTGTATCTTGACTGTATCTCCTCAGTGCTGTACTCAGATACTTACACTATTAGTATTGAGCCGTTCATTAAAACCACTCCCATGTTTTTAAGGCCTTTCTACTGTTCCACCACCACATGGCAGAAGCAGGCTCATGTAAATCAGAATGAAAGCAATTATGTCATACACTAGGAGTTTCAGGCTGATATCAGTACCATGAAGATTTTACACCCAATCTCTGTGAATTAATTTATATTCAAACCTGGAAATTCCAGTCCCAACTGAAAGTCACAATGATTTAAAAGGAACTGAGATGCTCTAAAGAGGGGCACCTTTGCTACACCAAGGCACCAAAGCTTTAAATGGTGAATTAAGGAAGCATTTATCTTCTTTCTTAGCTCTTATCACCAATTTTATTGAGGAAATATATCAAAATATGTCTGTGTCTGGCAAAGTAACAGAACCCTAAAAAAAAAAAAAAGAGATTTAACATGTTAGCTACAGGCACTTACAGAATGCTTAAGCATGGGACATTTTAAAACAATACAGCAGTTTACACTCCTTAAATCTCCACATAAAATTGCAAAAAATGGTATTTTACACAGTATCTGTGTTACTATAGATGACATCACAGTTCATTAGACAAAAAGGATCTTTAAGTGTCAGCTACCAACAGTACAGCAAAATTTGTACTGGATCATGTCATTCCTCTAGCATACAACTTCTTTCATGTAACTTTAGGCCAAAAGCTTTCCTCTTTCTAAAGTCAGATTGACAATGTACTGCCTACAAGTCCATTCAGGTGTTAACACAGTAAAACCTGGACATAATACACTCATAAAGTAACAACTTAATAGATATTGCTGCTTACACAGTGATTGCTTGTATACAATTGTCATCCCCTTTTCTCTGCCCCTTCTAGGTAATCCACATAAAAATACACACAGAATTTCATATTCAAAGTCATTATACATATGGAGCATTAAAAAAAATAAAACAAAAATATTTTAAAGAAAAGCTAATCAGTAAAACAAACAATACAATACACACAATATTTCAGAGGAAGAAAGAAAATATCTCAAAGATACATAAAAGATACACACATGTGCCTATGATATGTTACTGTTTAAAATCAAATAAAACCGTGTAGAAGCTGTATCTCCTATTGTCATTACACTTCAGTGGAATGAGCAGCATTCATTAGACAAACAACAATAGCCAGTTTTTAACTACTGTGTTTTTCAATTCATAAACAACATGGAGAAGATACTAATCTGAGACACAGCTTTACTAGCTGGACAGGCTACAAGTTATTAATTACTCTTTTCTACTAAAGTTCCAATTAAAATCATGAGGCTCTGAAAGGAATTCCCATCTCTCTTTACTAACTAGCAGTACACAAAATTACCAAGCAAAGGGAAAGTGCCATTTAAACTGTTGGAAGACTTCACTGACATAACATCTTTTTATTTCCAAACCAGATTGCTTGAGCAGAAAAACAGGACTTTGCATACTGCAGATTTAATTAGATGCCACTGTCCTCTCAATTACCTACTACAATGCAAAGTACTTGGAAGACGCAGTGGTAACACAAACAAGACTCAATGCAGAAAAAAAACCACCTACCAATATGCATCTCCATTTTGATACCACTCTTACAAGTTGTACATTTTTAACAAATAAGGCAGCAAAGGTTCATTTGGGCTTAAGCTTAATTTTTAATACCGTGCTTAATGTTTAATCATGCATCTCTATTTCCCATCAAAGAGATCTAGGGACAGCGTCCAAAAGAATTCTGTGGCAAAACACTGTCTGAAGAGGTTTTGGCTTCTGCTGATCAATCCTCAAGGTACTAAGCAGAGACAGTAAAAGAGATGGAGGATGTAGCCAGTTTAATGGATAATTACATGGGGGTGATGAAAAGAAATACATCTTTTCCATCCAGCTCAAACTGTCCTTCTCTAAGGAATGGCACCATTGCTTTAGTCAACAAAAGGATTAACCTGCATAAAACTTCAAAAAGCTAGAAATGCAGACAACAGTGATCTCACAAATGACAGGTTATTCCCATAAAGGTCTTAGAAAGTGGAAAACATACTGTACTGGAATTAAACATTAATTCCTGACATACAGTGACATGTATATGACTAATACACAATCAAATACTTGCTCTGCATAGTGGCAAGACCTTAGAACTTCAATGTACTTACCATCAGAGAAATAACAATGAAGTGCATTTACTTGTGGAAAGAGTCTGTCATGCATACCTAAAATTTTTTTCAATACATTTTCATTAATTGCTTTACAAAGTAAAACTGTCATTCACAACTTTCTATTTTCAGAATTCTGTTCTTTTTATATCTAAAAATGATTTCTAAGAAGAGGGGATTTCCCTCTTGTATTTCCTGGATGTCCTATACAATGTGGGAAGAAAAGCAGAAAGGAAGGATAACAAACCTGAGAATGTTAATCACAAAAATCTGCATATGAACAGAAATTTACTGTCAGTTGTATTTCAACTACGTTCTTCTGTCAGGTAAGTGCTATTCAAGGGCAGAAGAATTTTAAATTAGCACTAACCACAAGAAAACTGATTCATAAAAGTTCATGAACATGATCTTTCAGAAGAGAGTAAGGTAAGCTGTTTTTATTTAGTGTGACTATCTTGAAAGTAAACTACTGCATGGAAGTAAGATAGGCTTCAACACTCATAGCCCATCAATTTGGAGCAATACTAGGTCAGTCCATAGTAGTTCAATCTCTTTTTGCACTATATGTGGCCGTGAGGAGTCCTTGGAATACTTTGGCCCCACTAGAAATGCAGTAGAAGGAGAAACTCAGCCTTTCTATAGGCATCTCTCTTCTATGCCAGTTATCCCTTACCATAGGCACAGCTGACCCTTTTCACTCTCGGAGGCAAACAAACAAGCAATCAAGACTCTCCAAACAAAACACCATGTTCTACTACGTCCCACATCTTCTAATGTTCTGGTAATGTTGGCGTAAATCTCTGCTGGACATTACTGCCCATAGCTTGGCACACTGTCTGTTACAGAGCCATGTTTACATCTTCTGGGAGCTATATCCAAAGGCTGTAGAACAGTCACCTTGTCTAGAGTACCTGCATCTTGTAAAGGAGGCCAGCAGTGCTGTCTGAATATGGAGAGGATGGTATATAACCACAAAACAAACAAAAACAACAAAAAAGGGGGGGAAGCAAAGCAGAGAGAGGCAATCAGCACTGGCAATTGCAGCACACATGCAAAGAACAGCAGCTTCTACAGTGCAAAGCTGAGAAAAAACTCTCACTAACAAAAGGAATAAAGTCCTGAATAAAATACAGCTACCCTAAACTGGCAGAACTCAAACTAGATCGAGAGTTTCCAGGCATTCATGTATAATGCTGAATCACAATTCAGCTTGTTGTCTACTAGTTTGACTGGAAATCGAAGCACTTGCCTAGAGGCAAGTGCCTGCTGTAGTAGGCACATCTCTAAACCAAAAGGCAGTTTGGGTTAATCCTGGAGTCCTTGCACGACATTTTTAATGACATTGTCCTGAATGTGGTATTAAGCTTATAAAGAACTGAATGTTTTGCCCCATACTTCTCCTGTTTGCTTTTTGCTCATCTTCTACACAGTTTTATCAAAGAAAAGTAATTTGTTACACACCAGCAATTCTTAAAAATGGAATTTTTCACAATAGGGTATTTGGACAATTAAACATAAGCCAGATATACTGCCAGTTCCCTGCACTAGATTTTAGGAACTTTTAATACAAATTGAGTGCATATTTTATTGCCAGATCTTGCTTACCACTGCTAAGAAATTCACAACGTTCAATCTAATTAAAAATGAAATTGAACTACAATTCCCTAGAAACAAAAGTTGATTGGACTCAATAAGCTTTACTTAATTTATTTCAGAAACAAAATAATTGAATTGCTTACAGTTCAGAAAAAAATTGCTTCATTATTTGATGAGTATATAATACAAAGCCTTTCATATTGCAACTGCATGCCTACATCTTGAGGAAATACTATCCACTTCTAAATAAGCATGTAGAGGAACACTGTGGGTATAAGTATCATTAAATATTCAGTAAACATTAAAAAGAAGAAATAGACTGGATGAATGTCCAGATGAGCAACTTCCAAAAAGCATTTCCATGTTCACACTGAAACTGTTGTTTCTGATTACGTTTATGGTTATTCCAGTCTATGTTTAGACTCTACTATAGAGAGAATAGAGCTGAAGATCCATCATACAAAAAACAATTACACAAAGATATAATTATAATCCTGGTATATCATCAGGAATAAACTGATGAGACCTTGAGTTGCTTTTTATACATTCTACTGAACTTTTAATCCAAAATACACTGAGCAGCCAGTACAGTCACAGGCTTCAATCAAAGCTGCCAATTCCCCTTACTTTAAAAAAAACAAACCAACAACCTGCTATGAGAAGTGGCAGGTGGGCTGAAAAACAATTAATACAGGAGGTACTACACTGTTGGATATAGTGTACAGCAGAGGTCTGTGCATTACATGCACCTAAAAGCCAAGAATATGTCCTCTTTTGTGCATTTGATTTACCTTAGCTGTTTATTACAACTCCTCCTGGGGATTCTGGGTGTCATTACCATTATTCACTCAACTTCTGCATTAATTCCACATAATTCCCTGCATTTATGAATGGTTTCCACAAACAGTTCTCCAAAAAATGTTGTCTTTGGACATTTAATGGCCCCAGACCACCACCCAAAGCAGAAGTACACATTAAAAAAAGGGAGACAACAACTTGGAAAAAAAAAACAAACACTTCTGTTGCTTCTAAAATTACTAGTTAAACTATCAGAATGACTAAGGAAGTAAAAAAGCACAGAGAAAGGGAAATATCTACTTTCAAAACCCTCTGACATTGTGAATCATATGCAATGTAAACTTGTAATCTTTGATTCTCTCAATCTCTTTTCAACTTACACATAGCCTGTATCTGAACTGTCCTTGGGATACCATGACTATAAATTTTCCAGTACTGACACTGAAAGTTAGTATTGTTCAAACAGCCCAAGATATCCTACCATCTCCAAGATAAAAGTAGAACTATGCCTTTACTAACTCCATGACTGCAGATGTTAGATGGCATCTATCAAGATATTGGGCAGATGTTCTCACAACCCACAGAACAATCAGTCCTAGATTTTTCAGTAATGCACATTTGCTGCCTCAAGTAATTGCATCTCAAGATGTCTGCTAGATTGTTAAAATACAACTGCCTTTGTTAGACCTGTGGAAAAAAAAAAAACCTTTTCACTTACTTTCTTATTCTTGCAATTATTGCCTTGGAAGATTCTATGAAAAGCAAATCTATTTCTTTTAAAGCACTAAACATGTTCTCTGCTCTCTTTCTGGGGTATTACACTGTATCCAAGTTTCATGCTTTTGATATAACACCCTGAACACAATATAACAGTCTCATTAAATACTGTATAACATTGCTATGTGTATTTAAATTTACATTTGGTTTATTTTATGTTTCTAAGTGGAACACAATGATATAGAGTATGCTATATGTAAGCCTCAGGCATATCTATATATCAACTAGGAAATCTGCACATTATTAATTGGCTGATGAATATTTTACTTTCATTTATGGAAAAGAGCAGTATTTAACTGCTTGGTTAGCATGCCTTTAAGTAAATCAATACTCAGAATGAACTTATTTATCTTCCTTATTAGAAAAACAGTCAAAACCCAGCAATGATAAAAGGAATAGTCATAAAGAACGTGCCCCAGTGTATGAAGCTATTTCAAAACCTATAAATATTAAAGAAGGTATTAAAAACCTTAGAAATAAAAGTTCTTTATAAATTATCAGTACTAATTTCAACTCCTGAGCTCCCCTACAAAACCCAAAATTAAAAGTTTGGCCACTTTCCATTTTTTTCATGACTGAAATTTCAGCAACTGGAATTTTTTCTACAAGACCTTACCCATGGACTGTGCTACACAGAACACCTCATGAGTGTATCTTTCATATTGAACATGAGAGTCTACAGCAGAATATATAACAAAGTGAAGTACCACTTTGTGTAGAACTCTGGTACAACAAAACTGCAGGAAATCTACACAAAAGATACAACAGCTGATAAAGTCAATATTTGCACCTTTTTACTTCCTAGGTCCTTCCTTTTTCACTGCTTTCCACTCAGTACTTCAGAAAAAACAGAGCTGTGGCTCCTCCTGTGACCTATTAAACAGCCTATTTCACCAAGATGAAATAGTAGAAAGAGCTACATGGAGGAGGTCCAAGGTTCAAGTTCTTGATGAGAACAGGGAAGGCAGCTCTATTAGTTTGGCAGTCACAAAGCACTGCAAAGTCATTCATTCACCACCAGTTAAAAAAGAAAACAAACACCAAAACAAACACCCAACAACCCCCAGATCTTATTCAATGACACAAGTGTACAATTAGTTCCAGATCATCAATCCAAAATTATGCCCTTGCCTTGTCATAAAAAATGGAGTGAAAAATATAAAAAGTGAAAAATATGTCCAACTTGCTGTCATAAAGGTTTTTCATGCAGTGAT
Organism: Bucco capensis; assembly: GCA_013396975.1. Lineage (NCBI taxonomy): Eukaryota > Metazoa > Chordata > Aves > Piciformes > Bucconidae > Bucco > Bucco capensis. The sequence goes on along the minus strand of VWZO01001387.1, from coordinate 861,898 downwards.
GAGGAAAAGGAGACTCCAATACCAAAACCAGGTCATATAAAAGGTGGTTAAGAAAGATGAGTTTGCCACAATATCACTCCCTGTCACTCTTCTCCTCAATTAGGTCACAGACAGTAGCCACAGTCATATCATTTTCATGTTTCTCTGACAGCTTCTTGGGGAAGGGAAGGAAAGAGAAGACTGGGGGGGGATCTTAATGCTTAGAAATAATGGGTTGGGTGTCAGGAGGATGGGGCTGAGGGACATTGTTTAGTGGTGACTTGGCAGTGCTGAGTTAACAGTTGGACTTGAGGATCTTAAAGGTCTTTTCCAACTTAAATGGTTCTATGATTCTACATGTAATGAATCTAATTCTCTGAGGAGATATAAAAATATTTAATATACATATAAACGTTATGATTCTTTCTGATAGTAAATGCTAAAGATTAATCCTAAAATAGACAAAGTACATAAAGAACAATTAACTGGAGAAGTAGACACCTTAGACCAACAGACAGATCAGTGAATGTCCTTCTTTCCAACAAGAACCTATCTGCCAATAGGAGACACTGAATAGCTAAGCAGTTCTGTTAAGATACTTAAAGGAGGATGACAAGGGGTTTAAAATCTAATTTACCAGCCAGCATCTTCTAAACTGTCCTTTCAGAGAAGATTTCCAAAGAGAATTATCTGTTCATGCGACATTCTATGAAGTTACTGAGTTTATAAGGCAGCTCCAACAGTAAAAACCTTCTCTAATACAGCTCAAGTCTTTGCATCCCATAAGATAATCTTTGATTATTACAAAATAAGACTTTGAAGTCTGCTTTAGAAACATATATATTAACTTCAGCTCACAGACACTGATGTTAGGTTTCAGGCTTACCATCTAAGATCATCTCTGGATTTGAGTACAAGGCCTTGTGTAACTTCCTCTGAGTATTCCCACCTCTGTGTAACATTTCTTTCAGAAGCTACAGAAACAAGTTGGCGATGGACAGACACACTGTAAAACAGGGCACTAAGTCAAGAGGTTCTTACTGGTTTCTAGAAAATGGGATAAAGCACAACCTATCAGAATGAACATTATTTTACTCCAGATGGAGAGAAGTTCTACGACTGACTACAAAATGAGGGCAGAAAATCATCAGAGAAAGCAGTGAAGAGGTGCGCTTTGCAAAAATAAACACAGATTTTTCTATTCTTTAGTCTCAGCATCTTTTGAAACACTTAAAGCTGTGTTTTCTTCTGAAGATCTGAGCAATTTGATAGGGAACAAAATTGCTGTATTTTTCCACAAGACACTGTTAACTAATAATCAATCTTCCTGGATTAACCTGTTTATTTGGCTGGACTTTCAAAAACCAAGTAGTCAATAAAGTTACTTGTATTTCTCTGTGGCACATAACAATCTGGAGGCAAGGGGTGTCAATATTATTCAGAAAGAAAGAAAAAAGGCATTTAAATTTTGTATGCTTCTTTGAAATGTTTTGATTTCAGTGTTTTGAGAAAGGTATTTTGAATCACTGATCTCCTAGCAACAAGGAAGGCATCAGAGGTACACACTTGAGGATCAGAGCTCAGGTGACAATACAAAGTCTGAGAAATCCTCACAAGTCATTTGCTCAATTACACTCTCAGTTCTGAATTTACAATTCTGTGATGCATGTAATTTTCTTCAAATACTCTCACTAAGCCCCAACTGAGACATGCAAAAAGAAGGTATGAACCATTCTAGGGTCACTTGGATAACTGCAGAAGTTGGATCTGAACTGTACTGATGCAGATGCAGTGCTAAAAAGAAGATACTTGGGAGTAATATAGAATCATGGAGTCATTTTGGCTGGAAGAGGTCTTTAAGATGATCAAGTCTGTTAACCCAGCATTGCCACTTCATCACTAAACCATGTGCCCTAGCACCACTCTGTACATCTTTTCAATCCCCCCAGGGATGGTGACTTCCCTTCTCCACTTCCCTGGGCATCCTGTGCTAGGGCTTAACAACTCTTTTGCTTTGCGTGTATGTACAGAACAACATCCCTTTAATAATAGGATAACCACTGCTGTGTTTGCCTCCAGAAGTAGCAGATGAAGCACACACTAAAAGAATTCAGAGAACACACCTGCTTTTTTTTTTTACTTTAAAAATGCTTTCCTATGTCATTTCCTCCATATATGTCTAGTCTTTAATATTGGTGAAATTACAGTATACTGCTTTTTTATTCAGTGATTAATTTCCACAGCCATATGCTTGTGTTGTTCAACTTCATTTATAATGCATGAATTTACTAATAAGTACAATAATTCTATTCAGACAGTAGTACAATTCAAAGCTGCATATTATCACACTTGTACTACTGACTACCTCTTCACATCATCCTTCTTCCTCTAAATTTCATAAAGCAATAAACATCATGTATTATCCATCAGCATTAAAATCTCAGATAGTTTTAGCTAAGAAATCGATGTACAGAGATTTCAAGATACAAGATACATAGCTTTGTCCCAAAATAATTATTAGTAAACTGATTTCCAAAGTGAAGGTTTACCATTTGTCATCAAACTGACCAAAGTGTTGCCATGGTACCACTCCAAAGACTTAAGTCAATACCAGAAGATACAAAAGGAAGTGCTGCCTCCTTTTGAAGGACAAGACACACATCTCTCTTTAAATATGTCTGGGTTTGAGTTTTCTTTTGGAAGGGTGGTGGGGTTTTGGTTGGGGTTTTTTTTTTCCTCTTGTAATGTAGTTACAGAATACAATAATAGCAACATTAAAGAGCTCCTTCTTCCTAGTCTTTGTAAACATCTTCAGAGGTAAATCAAGTGATCATGTAACACACTGACCATGAGGCATCAACTAGTTTAATTTCTTGGGTGTTACTGAAGGAGCACAGGCTTCTTCTGAAGCACCAGTTCTTACACTGTCTATTAATATTAAGACCAAGAGAAAAAAAACTTTTCTCATTCTAAGACCTTTAAAGATAAAAGACTAATGTTTGGCGTGGAGCTGGTACCCTCTCTCATCTTCTCATAAATAGCTAATTCCTGATTAATTGCATTACACTGAAAAGAAAGAAAATATCAATTAAATACTCTGTAGTGAAAATTTCTGTACTTTCATCACACTCTGCATCACCCTTTTGACCCCACTTCTTTGGCTAGGGCAAAAGCCACCTTTTAAAGATGCTTTCCTTAATGCCAAGCTTGCAAATGCCATTGTGCAAATAGGATACCTGGACTATTCTTAGAGCTTTCAAAACCAAGAAGATACATACCCACACTGTTTGGAATGGGATTGTTATTACATACCATTGTCAGGCAGAAAAAAGGAGCCTAGGTCACCATTCTCCTAAAGCATTCCAAAGGCCTTCCTCATATCTCATCTTTTAAGGTACATGTACAGCACCTTACCATTGAGACAACTTACAGTGCCAGGCACAGCAAGAGCCCATACAGCCTGTGTAAGCCTCAACATTTATCTGATACTGGAAGCAGCAGATCCAATGCATCACTTCTTGATGTCATCAACTGCATTGCTAAGAAGGAATTCTGAATTAAGATGGCAAACATGGTTATAGAGAGACAGGAATTCCTACAGCAGTCAGATGCACAGGACTACTTAATTTCTAAACTGTCAGAAAGATTTCTTAAATCTGGACTCCAATAATGGCCTCAACTAACAGATCTGCACTTGCCTTTTTTGCTTCTACTCTATAATATGATAAACAGGAATGGGACATGGTCAGGTGGTTAAGTGGATTAAATATTACTGTATTTCCTCTGAGATCACAGTAGGAGGCCTGACTGAGATGAGTTGTCAGGTCAGTTTTCCAATGGGCATTTTATATCATAAAAACATCACAAATAACTGAATACTGATATCAAATGCAATATAGTCAATTCCCACTCAAGGGAAAACTGAGATTGACGTAGAAGTGAAAAATAAGCTTCCTTCTTATGGAAAGAATGGTGTCTGGGTCACCTCGAGAGCACTTCGGAGGCTGCATGCTGAGAGTTCTTATGATGCCTGTATAATAACTTGCACTGGAAAACCATAAATAACAGGTTTGAATGTCAGTGCAGGCACTACTTCAACCTTCACAAAATGCAAATATTCTGTCCTCTATCTAAAATATTACCTATATCTAGACATAACTGTGTGCTGGGCTGACAAATTTCACCCAGTGCACTTACTATGATTATTTACAATGAACAGCCTACCATCAGCAACAATGTGAGGTCTTCTGGTTGTGGGGTTTTGTTGTTGGTGGTTGCTTGGTTGCTTGGATGGTTCTACAGTTTGTTGGGTTTTTTGTTTGGTTTTTAACCTGATGGAGAGCCTGATTTTTAGGGAAATCTGAAGTATAAAACTGATGTGAAATTTGGGAGTATTAACGAAAAACATTACTAGTTATTATATACATGGCATCCCAAGTCAGTTTAGGAAAGTAGCCCTCCCCAATTTTATCTTATGGTTCCAATGACTGTGGTCATGCAACTTTTGTTTTCTCTCCTAGTGAGCATCAGGAAGCTCAGCAATATTTTATATAAAGTACCATTGACTGACCGTTTGTATCAAAAAGCAACAAAACCAATGCCTTATTTTTTTTCTAAATCAACCATCATGAATGATCACAGCTCCAATTTCAAATATGGAAAATTAATTGAATCAGAAAGTTACATAGAATAAATTCAATATAAAACAAGTAAACAAGAAAAATTTCAGAAAAAACTACACACAAATCCCAAACCCAATTAAAAGCTTGAGAATATAGTAAGACAATATATAAATTTTAAGCAAGTTGCCATTTACTTAGAGGTAGATCTAGAGAAAACAAGGTAAGTTTAACTTTGTTGTCCATGTTGCTGTCTCTGAATTATTCACTCAGAGCTAAAGAAGAAATTAAAATGCCTGAGTTCTCATATTGAAATGAACAATCTTTTCCCATTAAGTGAAAATATGTTCTCTGTGGAAGAACTGCCTACTGCACAGAAGGTTAGTTTAATGTTTTGGCAGTCAAAGAAAAACATTCCAAGTGGCTATTGCTGTACTTGCAAAGAGGGTGCCAATTACATTCGGAATGATGGACTTGGTGTTTTTCTTTTCAAGTTCACGCACAGGCATCAAGAGACCCAAATGGCCCAGAGTGACACATTCACTTTGGTGTTTTACTGCTTCTTCAGCATTATATAAAGAGAAAAATAAAAATAAAAAAAAACAATGCTGAAAGCACTATATATTATTATATATTATATCCTCTTCCCCCAAGAAAAAGACCTTCCAAAATCCTGAGGACAAGCAGTTATATATTTTATCCAGCTATGTTCCACAAAATCCAGCTAGAGAAGACCTTAAAAAACTGCATCCAAAAACCCTAAAGAAAATAATGGAACACTTCCATAGGCTATAAAATGTAAATTATAAAAACCCTAGCTCCACTGAAACCAGTGGAAGGTTGGCTATCAGCATTCAGCAAGACCACGTTTCTACTCAAAGTTCTGATCACAATGCAAAGTACAGGTGTGAAAGGGCACAACTCAGATTTTCATACATAAATCACAAGTGCTGATTTTGTGGACCAATTCTCACAGATGAGTCTCTAAAGCCATGCAGGACAAACACAAATCAAACCAAGATATGAATCTGACTGTATGTCCTAAACTGATGGACCAAATTCAAAGCTATTTCTATTGGGAGAATCCACTGAGTTACTGAACCAATTAGCAGAAAAAGTGTCAAGACCACTTGCAGAAGTATGGGTAGTACACCTGCAGAAAAAGCAACTTTTAAACATTTAGATTTCATGATGGAAAGGTAAAGTGTGTAAGTGTTTCCTATGGCCCTGCACATCAGCTGTGTGGAGCTAGGGCTCTGAGGTACAAATGGAGGCAATGGATTTCTTTGCTCAGCTCTGCTTCAGAACAGTTGTCTCACAGCAAACCATTTCACTTGACTTTGCACCATTTATCAGGATGTAGCACTCAGACAGCAAATTGGATGATTGCCTTTAGTACTCACTTTTTAAGGGCTTGATAAAAAAGAAAATTATGCTTGGGTTTGACACCTCTAAAATCTGACAAGAGCTTCAGAATATCCCAGAATGAAATTTTTGAGTCAGTCATCCTCCATCTTTGAATGGAAGCCACTTACTTTCTCGCTCAATTTAAGCCTATTGTACTAAAAGGAAAGACCTGCTATAAAATGGTCAGCCCTTTCCCTCAGGAAACAGCAACTCATAATGGGAGCTGGACTAATTTTTCAAAGGATGCATTTAATATACGTAATGAAAATGAGCAATTAAACACCCAATTGAGTATATGAAGATTTAGGATTATTCTCTCAAGACAAAATTAAGTGTTCAGTGTTACTGAAGATAACAGGACCATGTACCCAGTCAAACAGCAAAGAATTCAGTGTTGGATTCAGCAGCAGGACTTCAGGAACTTCTGTATCAATGCGGAAGGGAAAGAGAGAACAAGAACTTCAGCTGGGAACACAAGTATGTCTGCAAAATAGCAGTGACTTCTCAAAAAGATCCAGGGAAAATTCTGTGGCATCAGAAATGCAGAATAATCAATATCTACCTTTGCTCATTAACTTACATGTCCCCTAGTTTACTCTGCCAATAACACATTTCTCCTTCCATTCAACAAATCCAAGGCTTTGTAATCAAAAAGGAAATGAGTAATAATCAGGATTCCTTTTACTGATGCAACCAAAATGTTAATTACCTGAGAATATTGACAAGTTGTCTTATAATTATGCTTCCTTTCAGACATCAATTGCTTTCCCCCTAACTCCACCCCTTACATATTCTTCCTACTGCTAACAAAAGCCCATTTATAAGTAAGCCCATGCTTACTATCTCCCATTTATACTGCATAAAGAAGGGATCCTAACTCTACTTTTATTTGCTGCAGTGCACTTGACTAAAGAGACAAGAAATCAAATTTCTGTCAACTATTTCATATTCATCTGAAGAGATACAGATTGGATTTATAAGTGCACTGGCATTGTTTCACTTTCAGGTGGCACAGGTCACAGCACATCATTCTTCAAAGGCTGGATTAAGTATGAGGTAAATTGACATGTTCAGTTTAAATTATTCTGGATAGTAACAGCCTTCTAGGAACTGAACAACAAAAGCTCATTGTGATTTGGTTCTAGTCAGCAATACAAAACCACTCTTTTCAAGTCACTATCTTGCTCAGTTTTGTCTCCCATAGTCCCTTACACAGAGAGAAAATAATGTACTGCAATTGGTACTTTCATTTGTTTGAAGCTATGTTTTTAGGTAAATTTACCAATAAAAATTTAAAATATGACTTCAGAATGAAGTATTAAGTAATAAATCTGTGCAGAGAGACTTGGTTTTCTAACTCAGATTGTGTACTCAATGGGCTGGAGGTGGATTTCTTCATCACCCCAATACAGAGTAGATTTCTGGTATCAAGGCAGGGTGTCTGCAGCCTTTTCTAATTAGCTGTCATGGCTTGTTCCTTCTGTTCAAAGGGACAAGAAAGCATCATTGTCAGTCAAAGCAGGAGGAAGGTAACTGAGAACTATATTTACCAATCTCTTAAATTTGATACACTTCCAGATGAAGGAAGAGCCACGGTCTATCTTCAAAACGAACAAACAAAAATTCTCAGTAATCACAAAAAAGAGAAAAATAGCTCATCCATCATCCCATGAATCACAAAATCAGGAAAAGGTAAGTAGGTGACTAAAAGAATCATTCAAAGCACAGACACAGGATTGTTGGTACTGTGAAATCTCAATAAACAGCCTTTTGGTATAGACTCTGTTCAGTAAGTTTTCTGAAAGCCTTGCTATAGCTTTTTTGTTGTTGTTTTTATATAGAAAGTAGAGAAAGAAAAGTTATCCTTCTGCAGACTAGATGATGTCTAACAGATCAAAGAAGCTGTTTGAGGAGTGGGAAGGTTAAAACCATGAGTATACTGATTCTCATATCATGGGGGGGGAATAAAGAATAGCAATAAAAGCAACAGATTTGAAGCAGGGAATCTCCTATAAATTCATGGGAAACAAAGGGTAAGGAAAAAGGACCACAAAGCAACCAGTAGTTCCTTGAAGATAAAGTAAGAACTAGAATATTTTGGGGGAATATAATTTAGCTAAACAGCAAACTCTGCACAAACAAATCTGACCACTATTAATCTGCACTCGTATTATTCAAGAGCAACTCAGGATGATAGAAATCAAGATGAGATTTTAAAAGAATGATAAATTAGAGAAAAGCTGAGAAACAAGATGCTGCTCAAGTGGCTGCTACTAGATGATGCCTTCAGATCCAGATTTCCAGACTTTGGGAGGGGATAAAGTATCATTAAAAATCCCATAGCACTCACATGGAAAATGGATATGTAAAGACTTAAGGCACCTTGCAAAAAATTACACGCTGCAAAAAACCTCCTAAACCTTGATGTTCTTAATGATGAAACATATATAAGCTGAAGTTCCCTAAAGCCTATTTTGTTCAATATAGTTCATATATACATATATTATATGCACACACTGCATACGTATACATATGTATCAGGAGGGAGGAAGGAGTGAAATGAGAGAGAGGGAGAGAGAGAGAGGGAGAGAGAGAGACCTAGCTAAATGGAGATTTAAAATGTAGCCATAGCAGCAGGGAATAAAAAAATAAACAGTGACTTTTTCCAAAGTAAACTTATTTAAAACTAACACAGTTATTAAATGCAAGCCTTTCTGCAAATTGCCTTTGTTCTGGGAATCTTTAATATTTTCCATTTAGTAAATCCTCATCCATAAGTGCCTGCCAATAACCTCTGCATAAACATGCAAGCATCCACATTTCTAAACTTTGACAGTTAAAAAGCAATTTCATGAATATTTACAAAGACAGTAAATTATTAAAATAAATATAGATATTTACACATTAGAACAACATCTTCATTTAATCGATGTGGAAAAAATGTTACTATGTGAACATTTTGAAGACGAAGTGGTTTGGCCTTCAGGGCTTTTGTTACTCTATTAAAAGTTAATTTAGGACATAAATTATGGCTTTTTTCTTGAATTTCAACCCGAAAAGATTAAATCTTGATCAAGACTCACAACATTTCTCAAAAACTGAATCTGGTGATGGTATCTCCAGAGGCTGGATATAGAAACTACTGTGCAATTCTCTCCTGTACACAAGCTTCCTCTGGCTTCTGTTGTGTGCTCACAGTGGTGACAGACACTCAGACAAGCTTTAGGGCAGTGAGGCAGGGCACTAGTGAGGTGGTTCCATCAATCTTTGTCATCACATGGTTTATACTACTTAGAACGTGTTTCTTGTCTAAAAACACAGGAAGCAACTCAAGGTGCTTTTTCTCAAGGAAGTGTTCTAACATCACAGAAGTGATTTGCTTAATCACTAGTAATAAATTTCACCATCTTTCCCCACATTTATAGATCCTCCTGATTCAGAGATATCATGGAATCTGCTCTGACCTCCTGTCTGTAACTGGCTACTAAAGCTCACCAGTGATCCTAATATAACCTCAGTTCCACCAAAACACCAGTTTTCCTTCTAGCCAGAACACGGGGGGCAGTCATTTTCAATCTGAAGGCATGAGGAAGCAACCATTCTACCTTTTTAATGGTAGTTAATTCCAGAAGTTGTGCTTCACTCTTGCTCTATTTGTTTCATTTCAGCTTTTTCCATGAAAAAGTTTTTCTTCCTTAATTCAGTCCTCTCATTACTCAGAAACAATCTAGGTCTTACAAGTGTCTCAGAGCAGTCACAAGGTCACTTTAGGCATACGCAAAGTAGTTCAAAATGTTTCCTTCTCTCAGTTATTCATCTCTATCTAACTTTAGCTCTCTCTGGTAGAGACAGAAATTACTAGCATCACAGCTATGCCGAGTCAATGCATCAGATGAGTGCTCCCTATGTGATTCACTGCTCAGCCCACTGGCTTAGGTGCTATAGGAAAGTGTCACTCCAGCTGCTAGGGGTAGGACATTCCTAAACCTTTCAGTTGCATTTGAAAATGACTATGCTTTTGCCATATTATAACTTGCTCCAGCCCTTGAAGCATTTCTACTATTCTTCTCTCTCTCTTTTAATATTAATTTTATTATAAAGTCTTGTTCCCTGATTAATCTTAATAATACAAGATCAATGGTAAAAGCCCTTTCTAAACTACCACTCTGCTCAGATTCGTATATAGGTTAATACATATATAATTTTTTTTAAGAAGTATTTTTTTATTACAGCAATGTAAACTCTACCTGTTTTGGTTTTTTTATCATCAGAGTCAACCCTCTTTTTGGGACTTTACCCTGCTATAAAGGTAGGGTCCATGTTCTTCCTTTTTAAATGTATAACTTATAAGAGGTCGAGATGTGTCCATGTGGCTCTGCCAATACTCCAGGAGATATGCCTGCTGCCATAGATGTGGCCCTTCTTGCCCTCACCACTTAGGTTCTGTTTCAGTAGAACAGAAATACAACACTCCCAATAAAATCTGAAAATCATATTCAATTACAAAAGATCAGATTTCTACAAATCTTGTATTCTAAAAGCAGCTAAATTTATGAACCTTACCAAATTTAATCAGAATTCCTCATGTTACAGATTCAACTGCATACTCTAACAGCACATTCACTTCAGGCTTTTCTGCATACTCCAAATTCCCTCTATACTCCAATTCCAAGGTACTCTAAACCTTGCCTGTTGTTATCAGTCTGCATGAGGATATGAGAGATGGGCCCAGTCTGAAAGACTGAAAGTAAAAGCTCCAAATTATTTCTAACTTGGATCCTCCTTCAAATTCTGTACCCTATCCAATCTCCATAAAATACCAAACTAAACCTCAACAGCAAAAATATTGTCAGTAATAAAATTACTTTTCCAAATATTCAAATTTCCATCTCTTGGGCTTATTTCTATAAATAATCCCCTTGTGCATCCAGGTGTTTTCTACCAGCACATTCTTCTTTCTGTTCATGTGATGTAAAGAGTAAAGAAATGTTGTTCAGTTTTTGGGGTGAGGTTTTTTGCCAGCAGTAGTTTATTTTCTTCTTCCAGGCTTTTTCTAGTGGACTCAATATGGATAGAAAGAACAGTCATCATAAAAAAAAAAGAAAAAAGGCAAATAAAAAAATGGGGAAATAGGAAAAGCACATGAAAAGCAGCACTTGATGATGGCAGTAAAAGACAAGAGAAAGGCAAAAAGTATACCCATGCAGGAGAAAAGGTGAAAACCAGAAACATGATTAGAAACTCTTATGAAAATGAATTCTTAGTGCAGGATCTCTAAAAATAAAACTCACATTCGGAATGAGATAATTGTATAATATAAAGTAATAATGAGACATTAAGAAATTTGAATGTGAGAAATACAAGTTAAATACAGAAATTAGAAAGAAAATGAGTAAGATATATATATATATATAGAGAGAGAGAGAGAGAGAGAGCTCTGTTATGAACTAGCACTCTTTTATTTGGATGTAAAACCAAGCACGTGGAAAACAGAGATAAGGAAATACAGGCAGAAAGAAGTATTTGCTGAAATAGAAATGTGAGACTCTGTAAATATAGAAACACAAACATTAGGGTGGAAAAAGTGGATTCAGTCTATCCACTGAGCTACTGGGCCCATTTAAACCAACAGGACTTGCTGTTTAAGACAATCTTTCACTTCAAATATTCCTCATGAAAGAAGACTCTATGTCTGATATCCTCTAATACATTTTGTTCTATTTTTAGAAGCTTACAATTATTTCACAGCCAAAGAGACACAATTTATATTCTACAAAAGTACCGTTTACATCCTCTAAAACTAAGAAATAACAAATAAAGGGCAAACTTCCTACCTGTCTGAGAACACTCAGGAACACAAAGGAAGGTTTGGAGAGTTGTACCTTTAGCTCAGATGCCAAGCACACACTCAAAGCCCATCTCCTGATCATACCACACTTTGGTTCATACTGTGTAACACACTCTGCACATGCAAAAGGGATTCTTTTGGAGCAGCAGATGAGCACCAGCAGTGTGGCTAATACACCTCAGTCACCAACCAGCATTTACTTCTTGGGACCAAACTACAGCCAACCCTAATTAAATGTTCCCGAGATGCACCCTGTCCTCAGCACAGGGAATTGTTTTTCCCTACTCCTTCAGGCTGCACTACTTGTTAATTTAGGCATAGTAAGAGCTTGCAGAAACACAAATTAAATTGGTAGAAAAGTCCATCCCATAGACATTTCAGGCAGTGCTATCACAGCAAACTCTGCATCTTTATCAAATTCCTACTTTATGAGCCCCAATTGCTATTTCATTGTTTTTGTCAGTTAGTGGTGAAATGCAGTATAAGATCTATTGGTGGAAATGATGCACAACAGCCAAGTTCCAACAATGATAACTGACCTTTCACGGGTGTAATTAGATTGCATCTAAATAATTCAAATAAACAGCTAAAGCTACTCAGTTGAAAATGGCATTTTTATTGAGACAAATATTATTCCTATAGAAGAAAACATTAAGTGGTTATTTTCTGAACCTGTGTTGTGGTCTCAATTGTGCTTTCTGTAGCTGACAGAGCAGATCTTGATTCTCTTAATTATAAGATCTGGAGTTGCTGTTCTTTTATAATTGCTTTTGTGAATTGGGAATGAATTGTTTAAATATTTATTGGGCTAGTGTATTTTCTGAAAGGCAAAACAGCATTTTTGTTTATAAAATATTTGCAATAGAGGGCAGTTACTTGACATTTAGAGTGTAAATGTGCTTTATATGTTGAGTCTATTACATCTAATATACAAGAGGACTAGTGATCTCTACCTCTTTGCCAGTGCTGGAGTTGGAGGAGAAAGAAGAGACATGCACATACCCATGGACACCCATCCCACACATACCTGCAAACAAAGAAGAAGGAAGGAGGGGAAAAAACATGGTTCTTGTTCTACAGTGGTGGTAACCCAGCCACAGACCAGTAAATGCTACTGATTTTACAAGAGTGACTGACCATTTGGCAGAAGGAATAATTGTGTATCTCAAGGTGATCTGCTTATACATTTTACCACAATCTAACTCACAATCCCTTTCTGCCCCGTAAGGTGGTAAAGAGAGCAAAAACAACCAAGAAGTTAAAGGCATCTTCTCCACAGAGCAAGGCTATATTATGCCAAAATGCAATCAGATTACGCTGCCATTTCGAAACCAAACCTATAAACAATAATGTCAGGCTCCTGTGGCTCTTTCCAGTCCCACTAGGCTGGAAGTGGGACTGAAAAGAGCCACAGGAGCCTGAGGTGTGTGCTCTGCCTCCTCTCACAGCATTCTTAAAACTACAGCCAGCAGACCAAATACTAGGTACAACTATGCAGAAACAAAAGATTTCAGCTCAGGGTTATATGCACAATTTTTCGCAGACACAGATCCAAATATTCCTGATCTCAGTTCTCTTCCCCCCACTCCACACACACACTTTATTATTTCTTCTAGGGATTACTTTGTTTGCCAGAAGGCTTACAGTACACCTACAGAAAATACCACACTACTGGGGCACTGCAAGATATGAAGCAAAATAAATAACTGTAATACATAAAAAGCACCACAGATCAAAATGGCTACTATTAAGGGAGAGTCTGAATGCCAGTAAATCCTGACTTACTGGGATGGAATGGGAAAGTCTTGGCTTGGTATTTAGAAACTGAAAAAAAAACACAAACCCACAGGGAATGCAACAAGCATTGGACTAACCTTATAAAGCAAAGGTGATTGTCCTACTTTCAAAAGTGCAATTTTTTTGGTCACATTCATAATGGCTTGAATCCGGATCAAGTCTTCCATGGTCCCATACTGTACATCCACGAGTTCTGCCTGCAAACAGAAGACAAAGTTCAGCCTACACCTATAACCATGCATCACTGAAGGAGCTCCTTCCACAGACAAAGTTACTTGCCTAAGTACAGTAAGTACAAGCACCTGAGCAGAGTTCTGCAATCACCTTACCCCTTCTTCCTAACCAGGAATACCTGTAATAAGGAAGAGCTTGAGAATTCAATCTGACAGACAAATTTATCTTTGCAGTTGTCGTTCACAATTCATCAGCTGTGATTAAAAACCCACTGGGTTTTTTTGCCAGTAGTTATAATAAGTGGTGCTATTTGAGATGAGAATTTCCCCTTATTACCTACAGGAATTTATTTAAACACCATGTAAGGGATACGAACTCATCTCTTAATTTTCTTAAAGGCAATCAGAGCCTTGTGCAACATTTCAGAAAAAGAGTGCATGTTATACTGGTCAAAACAAACAGCTAATACATACTCTTGCAATATATAGCTTTCTTATGTGGTCTCATACAATTCTAGAGCAGACTACCTGAACTATTGAAGTATTTTCTTAGAATCCATCAGTTATCAACCATAATACTCAAGATAACCACAGTGATAACAGACTACATTGCTCTGGCATGTAAAGTTTTCCACTAACACTTATTCTTAAATTTTTTAGAGTCATTTCCAACTAAATTAAAAGTGTTTAGAGCATGCAGATCTTCTGCTCTTTAGTTAGGAGACTGCAAGAATATGCAGAAAAGGTCTAAGTTATTACTAAATGTCAAGCATTGGCAGTGATGGAAAAATACTTGAAGATGTGTTTTCAAGGATTTTTTTAATATATATACATATATAATTTAAGAATTATCAAGGGCATTTTTTGTGACACATAAATAGCAATAAATTCTGTTGAAGACCAAGAATGAGGATACTCACTCTTGTACATTATTATTTTAGAACATTATGAAGCTCTAAGGACACCATCAAGGACATTCTGCAACCTCTAAATCCCCACACAGTGTTTACATAAAACACAAATACTAGAAGATACAAGAATATTACATGAGTGCTTAAAAATTAAAGTAAGATGGAGAAGATTGTCCTTCAGTTCAGTTTTTGTAACTTAAGTACGGATTCATTGCCAAAGGAAACAGTCCTGATTTTGGGCATCTCTGCACCAACTGCTAAACTCTAACAACAGCTGCTCTGGATATGTTGAATGTGTGAAATTTTACTAGATTCTGAACATGGGTATTTTAGGAAAGTATTTACCCTTCTACAACTCTATCCAAATATTTTGTCCAGGTTTGTGACTCAATATTTGTGTAACTCAAAAAAAATTTGCCAAGGTTCTGTCTTCTTAAATCTTCAAGTTAACAAGATCCTAAGTCTGTAGCATGTGACCAGTGCTATATAAAACAAATATTTAGAAAGGTCAGCCAAAATTATAACACACTTGTGTAACAGGCAAACATCAGATAGTGAAATGTAGGAACAGAAAATTTTGTACCTTATACAGTTTTTTCTGAAATATGTGGAGTTTTAGTACTTAAACAAACTTGAAAATGATTCCATGAGAAAATTCTAATGGTGACTACAGGCTAAAATTCAGTATTTTTTTTTTCCTGTGTGGTGATCACATTTGAAAAGTGCAGAAGTTCTTATAATAGTGGAAAATACATTTTACCTAATCTGAAGCCTCTGGTTATAAAGAGTTCATCTCAAATGAGAAAAGGGTACTTCCTTGACATTCACATAAATTTTACCTCATTCTGTGGATCTTTAATCTGTACCTACAGATACGTCAATAGATACACTTTAGTGAAATAATTATTAGAGTCTCAAAAGTCTTATGGCTTCAGAGGTTACATCTAGGCTGATTTCTGGGGAGTTCTCTAATCTAATTCCTTTGGAGCCAATGCCTTTCACACTTACCCTCAAGAAAAGTGAAAATCAGAGCTTTCCTCATTCGTATGAGAGAGACTACACTGAACTGTCCTGAGGCAAAATCAATACACAAAGATATAACATAATTAAGTATCAAACACTACTTTTTCTACAGTATGCCTGTGTGAAAATGAGATCCCTGCCCATCTACATTCATGTGCTGCTTCTCTTCACATCATTTTTGCTAGCTGTTCCTCCAGGGTGCTATCCACCACCAACGAAACTACATGTTTGCACAATTACTAATGCATTCAGTAACTGCCCTTGGATGTTCTTAGTAAATTTATGGATGCAAACTGCATCTTCAGGAACTGCTCACTGGTCCTTCCCAGGCAACATATGAGAACAAGAGCAGCTTGGGGTTAAAAAACAAAAAGTCCTACAAAAGCACAGCTCATTTTCACATTAGGTGAGCACCAGAACTCAACTCCCTGTTGCCCTAAACATGTTGCAAACCACGTTCTTTGCTCCAAATGTTTGAAGGCACAAATGACAAAGCTATTAAGCACATTCACACATTGCGAGTGCATCTAAAAAGTCATTACATAATGCAAAAGCAGCTGGGGATAATACAACAGTTACATGTGCTTTCATCACCTATTCCACATGAAAGATATGCCAAAACTCAACATATTCGAAACCTTTCTCTTGCACTTGCCTAAAAACAAGTATGACCTAAGCCTCTTGTTACTGTTCACCTTTAGGGGAACTTGAATACATATATTTCACTGTAACTTCAAATTGGTTCTCTTCTCATCACAAATCTTTGAGCCTTAATTTTAACTTTTTTGGAAACACAGGCACGTGCAATGCTTTCACCTACCAAAGTAAGATGGTAACCTCACATACAGCCTAGCAGCTCAACATTTCAACAGCTAATCTCAGATTTAACTTCAGTTAAATGATAAAAAAAAAAAACCCTGGAGTAAAAGCTTATGTTGCATAAAGCTACACATGGCTCCTCCCCTCCCAAAGGAAGTCAAGAACCCACTGGAAGACTTCAGAACAAAGTCATAAAATTTTGGCAGTACAGTCCAGAAACTAATAGGTAAACATTAAAATGTAACAATAGTTTCATAAATTATTCCCACTCTTTCCTTTCTACTATACTTCAATACCTCAGTAACATTTGCAATGAAAAAGCAAAATATTTTGCATGACAAATAACGATATCACATCAAGTACAGTACAACAACACTAGCTCAGAGTAGTCTGTTCTGATTTTAATACAACCGTGCTCAACTAATTGGACCCTGTATTTCTAACCATGATGTTATATACACCTTCAAAATAATGAATCCTAATGAATCCAGAGTGCTACCCTCTCAATCCACTGAGAAATTAATAGTCCACTTATGTTTCACAAAGTCCTGTTTTAGTCACAACACACGTAACACCTCCCAAAATGAAGAGATTAAATTTTCTATTCTTCATTTTTTCATTTTTAGAAATGCTTACAACATGACATAATCCTCATTTTGCACATTCCAGACTTATAAAAGCAAAATACCCCACTCTCAACTACCCATATTTGATAAACTGCTTTCCTTTGGTAGGATAATTCCATTCAAAAACAAAAGAGAACTCATCCTTTTATCAGGTGCTGAAAAAGAGCACTTGTGTACTTGGTTTATATATGCAAGGGTAAATCCTCTTACCCTAAAACTGGGAAACTGCTAAAGAATGTGTTGTTTTATCCATTTGAATTAGGTACTTACTCTCCAAATTATTTCATGCTATGCTGTTTGGAAGATATGACTATGGAGGAGCAAACTGCAGTGTGCAATATGGAGTTCAGCAGTATTCCCCCATGCATGAAATGAAGTAGGGGTGGGTAATAAAACAAACATTTTTAGATAAAGTAATTATTTTATGTTAGACTTATTACTAGTTTCTAAGTCTCAAGATGATGCTCAATGAGTTGTAAGCATTCTATCTTAAAACCTATGATAAAATCCCTCCAACACAGGAAAGACAAGCACTTTTAAAATGCCACTCAGGACAATTAAGGATCTTTTCCAAATTTCTTCTATGTTATCTCCAAAATGAAAGAGAATAAAACAGTGTACTTCATCCAGTCATGGACAAAAAGAGAGAAAGACAAGTCCTGGAAAGGAAAAGTATGAATAACTGTATGAGGCAGGTTGGAGCTGGGCTCTTAAAGACACTGGATACTATTTTAAGTCTTTGCTCTCTTTGGAAACGCTGAGGCAATAAAGATTTAAGTTGAATAGATCAAAAATAAGAATGGAAATACATTTATCATATCATACTGGTATCATTTCCTTCACTTGAAAGAGGAAAAGACTAACAGCATTATACATCTGTATCCCATACACTAAGAGGCAGATTATGGCTGATTTGCCAGGGGCACACAAGACAGGAAAAAGATTAAGGGAAAAACCCACAGGGGAAAAAACTCTCAAAGCCAGTACACCCAGGAAGGGATGTTTCTCACAAGCACCAAATTGCAGATGGAGTCAGTGGTGACAAGAAGGTAGCTCTTAAATGCATCTGCTCTAACTATCAAGGCTGGAAATCCCAGGGCAGAAAAGCACCACACCTAAGCAAATAGTTTTACTATTATTTCTAAAGAGAATACATTAAGATCAGTACTGAGCAATCTCAAAGAAATCTTATCTGAAAGGTCTAAAACTTATGCAGAAAGCAAACCCCAAAGTAGCATACAAAATGGCTGTGGTGAAATATCTGTTCTCAATATTACCTCTCGTTAGTGCCACAGCTCAGTAACTTCAAATTATGAATATATTGATGTTTTATCAAATATCAGTGACTCATATTAATGGTCAGCTTCTACACAAACCATTTGGGAGCTCAGTACTGCAGAATGTGCAGCTATGATAATAACTTGTGTTCAACAGCACTCAAGCTCATATCCCTGCCAGTTGTGACCTACCCACCAAAAGCCTGCCAGAAATGGATGACTTAAAGAAACTCTAATTACTGAACAAAACTAAACATTAAATGCCATGTATATATTTAGAACTGCTTACTCCTCAGAATTAAGACAATTTCTCCAAAAGGCATATATGTAACACCTCAGTACTGTGACTGTTCACTCCTATTACATTCCCCTCTTTTATTCAAGTCAATAACCTTGATTTGCCCTTCAACATTCAGCTGCTATTTTCAGGTTTTTCACAAAATAAAGGTAGCAGAAACATCCAATGTATGATCAATCACAAGTAAATAACCTTCAACTAGTCTTCCTGCCTAAAGTAAAAACACCCAAATATATTAACAAATGGTATCTGAGAAGACAGCAGTCTGCAACCAGGACGTGAGGCTAACTTTAATTAAATACTTCACTGTATTATTTGCACAGCTCTGAAATTGAGGCTGAAGGCAGCATTCAGCAGAGCATAAAAGTAAACTCAAGCTGGCTGTAGATCAAAGCTGGACATCAACAAACCCAAAGAAAGCTGCAAACACAAAACTAGCTCTCTAAAATTGGAGAAAAGGAAGAAAGAAAAGGGGAGATAACAGAGCTGTGCCCAAGTATGCCAAATCATTTCTTGCTGTAAACTCTGCCACACCTTCTAACAGGAGCTGCTGCTCTCATTTCAGCCAAAAGCATCCCTCCAACAATCAGGCAACCACATCTGTCTCCTCCTGACTGCTACCATTCAGGCCTCCTTTGCTGTCCAAAACAGCAACCCAGAGACAAACAGAGCAGCCACAGCCATCTTCTATGTACTTACTGTATTTCTACAGACAAGTCAATATTCAAATTTACATTCAAACTTTGTCCTTCACTTGCCTTTAGGCAAAAAGAGGGTCAGAGAGAGACCTCCTGTGTTTGTGTGTTCTGTGGCATCCATCTGATGACTGTCTCCAGTTCAACTGAAGCACTGAAGGTTGAACTAACTACTGATTTCTTTTACAGTAATGGCACTCGGTATGAGGAGGATCAGTTTGTTCCTTCGTGGTTAGAAGTTGTTGAAGCCAAGTGCAAGTTCAGTAAGTTTTATTTTCTGTTTTATGTTACTAGGTTCAGCATTCTCAGAAAAGGAAAAGATCTGAGAAAGCATGACCAAGAGTGTACTTTAGTTAAATAAAGACATGTCAGACACAAGACAGAAACAAATCAGGGAAGAATGCGACAGCTATTTTTAGGAGGAGAGTTCATAAGAGTTTGGGCTTTTTTTTTTTTCCTTATTGAGCTGATTTTGTTATAAAACAAAATTTCCTTTCTTCAGAACTCAGTTTTCATGCAAACTTCTATCCTCCTTTGTTTACAATAATTTCAAAATAAGTATCTTTGAAATCCCCTGGCAAGCTTTCTGCTATTATCTTCATGAAACATTAGTACAGAGCCTAAAAATCCAAGTATGCTGCCTTCTGGTAACAAATAGCACTTATGATGATGTGTGTGTCCTATGAATCTTGCCCATTCCCAAAATGTCTGGGAAATCCTGCAGATAAATATGGGGGAACTACAGCAAAATGCCTGTTACAGCCAGCAAATGACTAACTGTCTATTTGAAAGTAAATTCCCCTACCTTCTTAGCCAAATCTGGAAAGCACTCACCCAGACTATTTCTAATAGCACAGGATTCCCTATCCTTGAGCTTCGCTTTTATGTCTTATTAGAAAACTGGAATGAGCAAAATAATTGCATGCCTTGAAAAATTATAACTTCAAGTATTTCTAAGCAACTGTTTGAGGCAAGCCAAAAAGCAATGATTTGTGCAATTTGATTTGAACATGCTCTCTGAGCCCAAAAATCCAAATCATTACATACCTGGATTAACTGAAGCTGATTTTCCTGTGTTGCAATATTAGGAGATGTACCTGACCAACAATGTTTGGGCAGATTTAAATCACAGAGCTTCAATACTGCTCCACATAGCAAGATACAGGTGTGCAGGATCATTAACTAACAGGTCACTAACAAACTAGTGTTGTTATTTCACCATTCATCATACTCATACAATAAACCTCCAGAGTAATTCAATATGACTCAGTGTCAGCTTACAGTCAAAAAGGATTCTGCGTCTCTAGTTTTTATTACATAACATTGCACATTACATGACATTGACAGTTAAATCTGTAATTTGTACCAGAACAGGAAAAGACATCCTTTAGCCTGACTTTGATAGAGTTTATCCCCACAGACCAAACTCAAATTGAGTCACAAACACATAGACACTCTCCTCTCCAGTTAAGGCAGCTCCACTCCAGGCAGGGCTCTACTGAAGCTTACTCTACAGGTTGCTTTTGCTGTTCTAGTATCATTTTAAGAGTCACTGGAGTTTAGCTTGTTTGCTTGCTTGCTTTTTACAGTTTATAGCAGGGCTTTTTTTTCTCCCAGCTCCCAGGGAGACTGAACTAAGATCGAAGCCTTTTTATAGCCTACAGAAAAGAACCTTTTCTGTGTTTTATGGTTACAGAGCCCCAAATAAATCCAAGCTGATATAGCTCAGGTCCCTGGTGACAACACTCATCCTGCAGACTCCTCCCTCTAGATCTATTTTTGAACTTGCTTTTCCTTCTTCTAATTCATTCATACTTTCCTCCCCACTCTCTGTCCCAAATCACATTCATCAAGCTTTCCTTCAACAGAAGGCAAAACTAATACTTGAATATCACTTCTTAATTCATGATATCCAGCAAGACATCCAAACAACAATTTATTTTTTTTAATCTTTTCTAAATAGATTTAAAAGTAAATCTATTTTTTTCAAGTATTCTGACATAAAACATTTTCAGTTAGATTACACTGATTTTTATTTATTTTGCAATCTCTATGAAAGTTGCTTTGGTTATAAAACACTGAAGGACACGGTATCATTTGCTGCCTAAAACCCTATCAGAAATGTTACTATTTCAAACTTGCATCAAGCTCTGCTGATTGTCACCTTGGCAGTCACAAAACTCTATTTCTAATGATTCTTTCATATATGTGCTTAACATTATTTACATCCCCTCTTTATAAGGGTTAACTACAAAGATATTTAGTCCCTAAAGCACAAAGTCACATTGATCAAGCTTTCCTCAGGAGAAAGAGCAATCTGTATTTGCCAGTATACTTGCTTTAGCTTATTCAGGGTAATTATTCATGCAAATACACATTTACAAATTACACAGACTGAGGATAGACTAAACAAACCAGAATTATTCAGCTGTGAAATGACATCTTAAAAAACAAATCATAAGCTACATATATATACACACACACAGTGTGATTTAAATCTGGCTTTCAAATTTTCAGTGAAATGGCTTTATGTCAAAATCCAGGCCCATTACCTCACAACTCAACAAACTCTCAAGGCTGGGCTGCAGTGAGACACAGGTTTTATTAGCTACTCTCAGACACAAAGAATGAAAGCAAAACACCCAGAGGGCACAGACTGTCCTCCTTCAATAGCCTATTTATCATATATGGAATCAAATCCAGGTATTCCCTCCTACAACTGTTAAGTCTTTAAAGAAGATGCTTGCACCTTACAGAAGGTATCTGGAAGTGCTTTACATACAAAAAGAGGCTCCACAAGCTGCAGCATATTGTGCCTGTTGGAGCTAGGGAGGGAAGGATCCATCTCAGCCAGGTAGGAAGGGCACTGGTCAGGCTCTCCTCCACCTGCACAGGCTCAACCTGTAAAACACTGAAACATGAAAATCCAGAAAGGGAAAATAATCTCCTGTCTGAAATGTCAACTTGTAAGAACAACAAACACTGGCTATCCATGACAAAACGTGTGTCAACTGCCTGGAAACCTTACATGGAAGTGCTTCAGAATCTAAGCACAATTTAAATAGCTCATTTTATAACTGCAATACAGTTCGTATTTTCATTTCCTAGAGAGGAGTGTTTCAATTTTGTTCAGCTGCTTCACTTTTGGAGTTAGTCTAGCTATGACAAAACCAAAATATCTAGAAAACAGCCTTAGAATTTTCAGGTTTCCAGTATTTACCATGATTCAGAAGACATTTTGAAATAGTGCAGTTTTCATGGGAGGAGAAGTCTGTTTGCCAGTCAACCTCCATGCATAGTGTACTGACATATAATAGGCTAGCTGTATTGCTATGCACATTTGCTATACAAACACATAAAACATATGCTGTTGTTACTGCAAGAACATAGGCAAAGATAAATAGACATGTACCTCAAAGATGCAGATACTCATGTGTACGTACAAGAGGAGGTCATCCAGTGCATCAAGAGAACACTTGGAACACTTGAACTTTCTGAAATGTCACTAAGAACTCATTTTCCAGAGTATAATAAATGCTCCTTCAGCGAGTACTTAGCCCTCGCTTGGCCAGACATCATGCACTTGAACACAATCAGAGAGATGCCCAACCACATCCTGCTGTAAACACTAAACTGATCATTAAATCAGCATTTTATCAAACTTGGAGAAGCAAATACGCACTTGTGAAAAGGAAAATGACATCTTTCCTATCTCGTGAATTTTGTTGTTTTGAGTCATTACGTGGATGCATAGGTCTCTAAATTACATCTGGAGAACAACAACTGCAGAAAAGGAGCTTCTAAAAATCACAAATGCATTCAGATGAAAAAAAGGACTACAATGAAAACAGGGAATATACTTGAGTGATAACAAATTCAAGTGGTCCAAATGATTGACCAAGACAAACATAGAGCCGTGCTGGTCTCACATACAGCCATCTTTATCTGATTAAACAAGTATATAGTTCCATTTTTCAATCACCTGACATTTTGGAAAGTAGACTTATCTTCCAAAAGGCATGCACTCTGTGTGATTCAGTTACCGTACATAATAAAATTATACCAGGAAGGAAATCAACTTCTTTGTTGTTTCAGGCTTCTTAAATATCCACTTAATGTTTTGGAATTGCCATTTGGTCATTAAATGTGATAATGTATTCTGCATTGCTTAGTCACCTAAATGTTTTTAGCTGGCAGTACCATTTTTCTTTTCTTTCAGAAATAGCTAACCTTAAATATGTTTTACTTCTTATTAATAACAAGAAGGTTTAAATGAGAGTTCAGGATAAGTCCCTACCAGGGATCCTTGCTATAGCATAATTAGTAGCTCATCTTTATCCCAAGTCTTCCCAAATATTAGGGTGAAGGTTTTCCTGAATTGTGCCAAAATTTCACACAGACATTTTGACCGTTCATCTTTGCTAAGTGTTGGCAAAAACACCACAGAGAATTTGTGAACTTGGTTCCTGTGCTTTCAGGAGGGATGGAAAATCCTGGAGAAAAAGAAGAAATCTCCCATGCAAAGGACAGAAACTGCTTCTTTCCAGGGAAGGGTCCTTGTACAGTCATGTCCTGTTAACCTGCATCTCAAAAGAAAAGCTAGGAGCAATTTCACATTATCTAAAACATACAGAAAAACCTGAAGAGATGGTGGAATCTAGACAACTTGATGTGAGGCAAGAGTAATCTGACCTGTACTCATGTGACTGATTTCACTGGTTAAAAGAAAAGTTTTGCCATCACTGCAGTCCATCCAAAGTTCTGGAGCTTCCCTCACCTTCCCACATAGCCTGGAATCCAGGTCAGCCTCTTTGACAGGAGTAGAGAAGTGCTCAGTATAAGTGTAGTAACAGCATGTTATGGCACAGTTCTCAATAAAAGCAGTTAGGGATGTTATTACAGGAATATCAGCTACTATAGAAATCCCTACTCAATTATGATCCCTCCTGCTCAGGATGTTGAGCAATCAACAACACTCAATTGTGAAGAAATTATCTTCACTGTCTGCAAAGAAAATGGAAAAATTATGAGAAATCTATTTCAGGCAGAGCAACTCTACAGGCATTAAAACAACAGCAATGAGATCATCAGGGAAAGAACTGAACTGGAAGTCCTACCCATCAGATTTTTGAGCCTAACACTGCCCATACTGATACAACTTCTTGTTCTAGATTTTCAACTTGTGTCATTGCATGAGCGTAGTATTTTCTTTTAGCCTTAAGACGTAGGAGTTTTATAGGTAAAAGGACAACATGGACAAAGACATGAGAAAATGTTTTGGAATAAAAATTTTGGTTAAAAGAACAATGAAGTAATTCTTGTACAAGTATAATAATGTCTTGCCGTTCATATTTCGTCATCCTCTAAAATACTCCTCAAGCAAAGAAGTTGCCTTGCAAGCATTGCCCTGCAGCAGGAGGAACATCTCTCCTGGATAATAATACAGCAGGAGCTTTCTTGCATATTTAAGTAGCTTTGCTCTCCAGGAGTTGAAGCCATTGCCAGAGCTCTTCTATCCTTATTCACCTCTGTCTGCCCCCTGAAGACACCAGTGTGAAGCAGTGAATCTTACAAGAGACAAGACTAACTCTAGATAGTAACATAATTCACTGAAAAGAAGATAAATTCCTAGAAGCATCTTCTTTCTCACACACTCCTACTCTTGGGCCAGACACAAGCTGGTGATTGATTAGTCACCTTCTCTTTGAACTGCACAGCACTGGAACACAAGATATAATTATGAGAACAGAACTGATGTATCTCATGATTAATTTACATCAAGAACCTCCTTAATGAGTGAGATAAACACAGTAACTAATATTCATTGCATGAGGTGTTAGACATGAGATTTATCTGTATTTAGTGGAAGAGACAGCACACAGGAAAAACTAGGAATGCCTCATTCTAGAAAAAGGGCAGACCAATGTGTTTTCAGCTTTGTTTAGTTTCCACTGGATTTTTTGGTTATTTATAAGCAGATACTTCTCTCCTGGGACTGTGGCTGGTGGGCACAGCCAGAAGTGCTGTATTTCCAAGCAGCTGAAAAGTGAAATTCTGAACAGAAGCTTTTTCTCAGCACATTTTAGTCCAGCCTATGAACAGGCTCTGGCATTTTGACAGTTCACATACACACCCAATGCACTCCTGCCAGCTGCACCTACATATCAAACTTAGACTTGCCTATGGTTAGTAACTGGGTCTTTTGGGGGGGTTTTATTCTTTTTTGTTTATTTTTAAGATTTCAGTTCTTATATATTTTTTCAACCAGCTTTATCACAGCTGCACATTTTTTTCATCCTGCTCTGAAAGGTTTTCAAAAGCCATTTGCTTCAAAGGGTTTTCTCTGAGAGAGGTCTTCTTCACTTTCTGGTCTTTCTTACTATTGAGGCTCTGTGTCCAGGTTTATACAATTCTTCAAAGTACTGTCTAGAAAGGTATATCCTTTGCTCTTTTATACCAAAATTCTTCAACAAAGAAGTCACAGAAGCCACTAAAATCTGTCCCCACCAAATTACTCACATAATGGCAGCTTTATCCTCAACTAGTTTAGATTACATTTAAAATTTGTCATGTATGGTAAGTTTGGTTTTATTTTTTAGAACTTATTTCCACTCTTCTAAAGTGGGCATCTTAAAAGATTATATTTGAACTTCATACTGCCAGATCCTAACACAGATGGGAAATCTTTAGACTTGCTTTGAATGCTCAGTGTTACTTACCAATAAGAAAAAAGTCTCATCGAAAAGTGTTCAATGAGCTGATATTATTATATCGAGGAAAAAAAAAAATCAATCCCCAAGATTTTGACGAAAAATGTTGTCCTGGTAGATACAGGTAACTTCCAAGATAACACACTGTGCTAAGGCTTCAACTGATAAGATTTATCATGCTGCATCAAAGATTAAACAGTCATTTCTGATTCTTTTCAGCTGCCAGCTCTAAGTCATAAGAGACATCAACATTATTTAGACTTTTTCCTATATTTTCAAAAGTAATCAAGCGCAGTATGTCATCAAAGTGGTTTATTCTTTTATTACAGTGATTCTAACCTATGT
The DNA here is from genome assembly GCA_013396975.1 of Bucco capensis. NCBI lineage: Eukaryota > Metazoa > Chordata > Aves > Piciformes > Bucconidae > Bucco > Bucco capensis. The sequence goes on along the minus strand of VWZO01001387.1, from coordinate 835,371 downwards.
TCTCCTGGATGAATGACTGGTGCCTGCAACTACCAGGGTCAGAATCTTATGACCAGGCTCCTAGGTACAGGATGTATAGCCACAGTAAGATATAATCTGCCTCCAACTACAGATGCTTTTGCATTGCTTATGTTCCTTAAAAGGTTTTAGGACCTACTTCTCTTCCTCAAAAATAACCTAAAATAAAGAGAACGAGCAATAGTTGAATCAATATTGTATTTTACAGTCATTCATAACTATCACAAAGCTGAGTAGCATTTTATCCAGGTCTTTATTCTTTATGCATGAAACTACATTTTCTTAAAACAATTAAGTTATATAACTAGTTTTAGGGACAAGAACTGCAAGTTATATAAATACAAAACTGTTTTGTTCTTGTTCTCATTGTATCAGTTGCAGTTGTTTCTTATACCCTTTTTCTCATCCTAGCAATTTTTAGAAGCTGATAATATTTGCTTTATAGTCTCTCTGTTGGAGGAAATTTTGGCTTTTGTTTTTAGTGTAAGCAAGATCCCCACAAGGAATTTTTAAACCTTCAAATTACTGGAGAAATTTAAAAGAGAAAGATCCCTAAACCCCAAACCAAACAGCTCACAGCAGAAGCAGCTTTTTACTTGGAACTCCTCCACTGAGGATGATAATGCCTTTACAAACTTAAACAGAACACAGCTATCTTGTTGATATTTTCATATTTACTAAGAAGATATAAAAGAAATTACAAGGAGCTGATGAGATAGCACTACCTAAGAAAAATGTGCCTTGTGATTTGGCAGAAGCATTTTCACTTGACTTGTAGTACCTTTGTATTCAGGTTTGCACCAAACACCAAAACAAGTAGGCATTAAAAAAGAGTAATTGGGTTAGGCATCCACCCAGATATCTACTGAACTGCAAAGGTGATTGCAACTTGCTGGAACTAAATTATACAATAAAATAATTAAAGATAAGTGTTTCTTGGAGATCTACACATTTATAGAAGTTACTTCCACTTGTATTCTCTCACGGTGTCCACTAACAGACAAAAATCCAACCTTGGTTAATAAATGATGTAATTCTCATTGATTTTGATAGGAATTTTACTTGCTCTAAAACATGAATAAAGCACCAAATCCATTTCCCAAGCCCTCAATGTTTGCATCCTCCAGTTTTTACCATGAAATTGGAATATAAATAACATTTATGGGTTAACACTGTTCCCTCTCAAATACCGTAGAGAGGGAGACCTTACTGAAAAATGCCTTTAGCTGATTATGCGCAACTGCATGGAAATGCTCAGTGATCTGTTATATCTGCAGATATCAAGACACCTCACCTTTTCCTTTTATGCATTTAAACCCCCTTATTTGTTTTTTTAATATATTGTTACTAAAATGTCATTAGCAATATTTTAGTAATAAAACATGAGAACAGCATTGACTCACAATTACAAGACAGCAAAAGGTTTTGTAGCAGTTGCCACGTGCTTCTCTGAAACCCTGCCCTACAGTGATACAAAAAGCTTGCAGCAATATTAACCAGGCTTTTGTGCATGATGAACTACCATTATTTTTAGGGAACTGTACAACTTTATTCATGAATGTTTATGTGATATATGCCAGAAAACTGACAAGATGTTCTGCAGGATATCTCTCCAGTGATTGTTTTTTGTAATCCTTGAGTATGATTTTATATTACATAACCTTCACATTGCATTTCACAGCTTTCTATATGTAATTACAATGGAGAGGCAGCTATGCTGTAGTTAATGTTGAATGTTGTTTTCTGCTTAAAGGTCAAGTCTATTCTAAAATCCATATTCTTAGTGAGATTGTCTTGAAAACTTGCTGTGCCTACTTGGTATGCAGAGCAGTAGTCTAAATTATGATTATTTGTGCAGGAGGTTTCTGAGAAACTCTTCTATAAATAAAAGATAAATAAAGCTCCTCTAAAATGTCTAAATGATACAAAAACTGCATGGTTCTTCTCATTTGTGTGTATGTGTTATTCAACCTATAGCCCTAACCATCTGCAAACTGGGATCAGTTGCTAGGAATTCATTTGAGCTAGTACATGTCTCTTGAGAAAAGAAACTTTGCAAAATGTTAATAAAGATAATAATGAACTAAATTGGCATGCCTAAAAGAATTAAATGCACACTTGTATCAAGATTCCCCCAGCTTGGTATTTTGCACCCATGTGATATCAGAAATGACTGAAAGACTCAGGGTGAGACGCTGTGATTATTTAATCTAACTTATGTGCACTCTCTGCCTTTGGAATTCAAGAGGTGCAAGGGAGCAAGCTGCAGAAGGCTTATTTGGAAAATTTTGCCTGGGGATAAAAATAACCTAGGAAGAGTTTAAAATTTTCTAAAACCAATTCGCTGACACCAATCTTAATTCAGAAATCCTGTTAAAGAAATTATCACTGATTAGCTAGAGGGAAGATGAAAGATAATAAGGGTGCACTAGTGACATTTCCGGCGTGATGAAACTGAGTCTAATGGATGCAAGCTGTTGGGTCAAGGACTTCCTGAAGCATTGTCCCTCCAGAGGAACTCATAACCTTTTGGTGCAGAGCTAGAAATAAAGAGACCTACAAGTACTGCAAGGAAAGAGTGTTGCAATACTGGGAAGACCTAGCAGAGAGGGGAGAGGATTGTAGGGCACTCAAGTGAGCCTCCCCAATAAGTAGGAAAGATTAGAGGAACATGCACAAGAGGAGAGGGAGACTCTCACCTTCCTGCAGGGTGAAGGGCCTGGGAAAGAAGGGGATGGATGGGGAGGGGAGACATCCATAAGAAAAAGAGTTGTCTGATGAGAAGTGAGGAGGCCCCTCTCTTTGTGAAAGAGGATCTGATAGTAATCAGAGTCTTGCTTCCCTTACTCCCATCTTGCCAAGATTGAAGAATGGTGGGAAGATCCCTGAGTTAGCTTAACAGATGGGCTTGTACTTCTCACATTGCTTCAGGTTGCATTTATCTCTGTGGTGGGTTCTCATTTAGCTGAGAAAATGTCACCAAAACAAATGAACCAGAGCAGGCTGATACACTATCAACAGATGTAGGGAATCTCTTCTACATACTGTAGATAGAGGCACACAGTCAGCATTCTCACTTGTCTGCTCCCTGCAGCCCCTCCAAAACTAATCGAAAATATCACTGGTTGAGTTGGGAGCATAAATGCCTAAAAACAGCAGACATTTTGAACAGAGAAATGGGTAGAATCAGTCAGGAACACAGACAATAGCAGGGAAGTGTGGTGACATAGCAGAAGAGTGCAGCGAGGAAAGAGGGACAGAAGAGGTGTCAAAGTACTGAGGAGACAAATAGCAGGTGTTCAGAGAACTGCCTTGGACATAAGCATGATTCATCTCTGTCCATGAAACCATCAAACCCTGCCTGCATGTGCATTCTCAGTTCAAGAACATGCCAGTAATTGGACTTTTTCTGCATCCTGTCCCAGTTCCTGAACCAGCACAGGGTTTTCAGTGTGTGAACTCTAGAAAGAAAAGTGATGCTTTGCTGGGCTTGCTGAAAGCACACATGATTAAAACCAGAAAGGACAGAGGACCAGCAAAGGAACCAGCAGGGTGCCAGTTATTCCTAAAGAGGCAGAAGAGTGTAGCAAATATGAGACAGGACACTAAGGACCATTGTTGAAAGCATGAGAGCAGAGCTAGGATTGCTGAAAGTTCATTAACACGTCCATAAAGCAGTGAGTGAACATATTTAAGGTGAAAGGAAAGTGAGGAAAACTTCAGGTCACACAAACATAATTGAAAAAAAAAATAATCAGGGAATACAAAGCAAATACAAGCTTCGTTTTGCTTTAATTAGTCTGTCCTTGAATGTTGTCCCAACACACCAACCACTACATCTGCTACGATTTTCTCTTCACAGTTGCTAAAGAAACAGGGAATAGAACAGATGAGCATCATGACACCAAACTGAACACTTGTTTCTTCCCGAAACTTGCTGTACTCAGTGGGCCTGCTTTGAACCAACCACCCAGATGACCCAAGTATGACCCAGCCTTCTGCTGCACTTCTAGCTAAGCTGTGCCTTTACTCACACTTCACTGCACTCAAGGGACCACCGTTGTGTGTGTTAACAGATGGGCTACAATCTGCACCTACACTGACACTACTTACCAGTGTGGCACTGAGAAGAGGATGCTGGATCTCTGGAGGTTCACACACACCTCTCCTCAGCTCTTGTCAGTGATTCCCCAGCTCATCCCTCCACTGCTCGGCACCGACAGCACGCGCAGCCACAGCTCTCAGATCATCAGGCACCACGAAGGCAGGGAGCAGCACACTGGCATTCATCACACTATGCTCACTCAGAGAGTGGCTGAATACTCCCTGACAGCATGTTTTACTTTATATACATACACTGGGTGCAAAGTCATTTCCCTTTCTATACATACTCCCTTGGCCAGAGAGGCTTCCTCCTTTTCATCAAGCAGACAAAAGCTTTAAACTCTCTAGAAGAGGTGACTGACATGTAAATTTTTATAAAAATATTTCACATGTCATTCTTTCCTTAGATTAACCTAGTCTACAATACATTACTTACATAACTGCTGCAACATCTGTTTCAAAACCAACTAGACAGTCATCTCCAGAACTGTAGGTTGCCCTGCCTGCCACTGTGATGGGTAAACAGTGTCACCTTTTCAGGGCTCGATTAAGTACAGAGTAGTAGTAAAGTGCACCATCCATCACAATGGCACTAAGTAGGTTTTTGAAGTAGATTTCAGATCACAAATGCTCACATTTTTACTCTCAAATGCCATTTAGACTGTTACCAGAAAGCACAAATTGGATGGCTCACATACAATGGCCACATGATGAATGGACATGACAGGTGGTCAAAGAAAATGAGTCTTGCTATTCTCAAATAACCTTGTCAACACAAAAGCAGAGCTGAAGCTCTGCTGGTAGCCAGACTGCAATAACTTCATGGTTTTATTTGCTTGAACTTCTGGCAAACCAAATATACAAATGAGATGCAACGAAGCAGCAGCACTGAAGCAGTATTAGCAATTCAACCTGATTATGTGACACACAATAGAAATATTCTACTAAGGATGTGTCATATTTGAAAGAAAATTACTCAGGTTATCAGTAGCTGTTACAAGAGTACCTTTTCAAAGGAAAACCCTCACGCCTTTTCAATCACAACCCACTGTAAGATATTCAAAATATGCAACTTGTAGTTCCACTGCAAGCAGACAAGTCACCCTCTGCTTCTCATTTAAAGTTTGTCTATTTCTAGACATCAGTCTAAATCGTAATGATTACTGTTTAGGATTGAAAGTCAGGAAGGTTAGACCACTGCCAACTTATCTGTAGCCTAAACAAATAGGGAAGTTTCCCTTTTAGGCAAAACTCCAGATCTAAGATCACTTAAGGTAGACTTGCTGAAGAATAAAACATCTGAAGTTTTGTGAAGGTGCTACGTAGATATCTCAAAGAACTGACTGTTAAATTGTGCACAGTGGGTCATTCTTCAGCTCAGGTACAAGCTTCAAATTTTTGCCAAAGCCAAGATCCAACTCTAGTGATGAGTACAACACAGTGTATGTGGTCCTTAGTTCCGCAAACTCATACAGAAAACTGCCCTGGAGGTGTTGCTGGTAGTAACAACAAGAATTTTCCCTAGAACATTAGATTTCCTTTAATCTGATAAATTTGTTAGCAACACATTGATTTTCACGAAATAAAATCTCCAAGGCCACAACTGTACTTCTACCTCATTACAGTTACTCTTATTAAATTACAATAAGAAAATTACATTATGTACCGAGTTTCTAAGTGATAAATGTGAGAAACAAAACCCATTCCTTAGTACTTTTACTTGTCTATGGAAAAGTTAAAAGCATATATACAAGGACCTACCCTTGCCTACTTTGTTCCACTTCTTAACAAACTTAAACTTGAAGTTGTTGGGTTGCTAGAGGCTCATAACAGAGGTTGTATGGAGATAACGACCATGAGACTCAATATGGAAAGTAGGCATGTAATGTATAGAAAAGCAGGAGATGAAGTTTCTCTCCCAAGGGAGAACAAGAACTCCATTCCTTCTTTCCTCTGGTAGAAACACCTCAGACTAAAAAAAGCTTCAGTTCAGTGCATTTAAGAAAGAGAAGCTGAAGCTTGTGAACTCCAGGGTAAGAAACTTAAGGATCTGACCTCCTAGCAGCTCTCATATTTCATACAGTCCCAATTTCAAAATTGTGTTAATAATTTATTAAAAGGGTTAGTTAGCATCATGCAACTCTCCCTGTTTTGAGTTATTATGAGATTTCCACAGTGCATTGCATTACATGTTATCAATACAGGTTATGGGCAAAAAGTGCCACAAGCAAAAGAAAAATACAAAAGAAAACAACAGTTTCATTTTGCTGTTAGAAATCCAGTAACTGACTAGCTATAGACATTCACAAATATAAAGGCATTTTGGAAGAGGTATCCTCCAAATGCAAAGCCCTTTGCAATCTGTTCCTTTACAGCCTACTAGTGTTCCAAGTTATGAACACAAACATACCTTTCAGAAAATAAAGAAACAAAGATGGAAAACCTCTTCCATCACTGGAATAACATACAAGGTTTTAAAAAGGAGAAAGACAGTTACGCAGTTAGCGAATTTGCAATTTTTATGTATTTCAGAAATATTTATTGAGATTTATACTAATCTCAGCTAGGAAAGTAAACAGAAATGATGACCTCTTTGTGCATCCTCAATATATTTGGGAAGCAAAGAAAGGAAGGCAGCCAGTGAAGACAGGAAAGAGGATAAAACAAGATAATCCAAAATCTTATTTCACTTGGCAAGTCACAAATCCTAAGAGGCAGGATCTTTTTTTGCTGACAAAACTTCCTGACAAAAGCTACAGTAAGATAAAACTACAAATCAGGGTTTTCAAGAGGAAAGAGAGCAGATGTGTTAACAGAGTTGCCATAAAAGAAAGTACGTAAGACCCATGACCATAATTCAGGAGTTCCAGGTATTAGCCTAGCACTCCTGCTGGTCTCACTGCAGAAAACCTCATCTTACCCTTCTTACAGGCATCCCTCAAACCAGTAGCACTTGTACATCAACAAGGATAACATGTAGCTCTAGACAGAGCTTTCAGATGCTTACCACCAAGCAAAAGATGCCAATTCATAAACTCAGATAAAAAACCACCCCAACAAACCAGTCAAAACCTGGAACCAAACCAAACCCAACCCCCCATATCATATGAAGCATTCATGTCTGACTGATTGTTAAGTTTCAATTGAGACTGGTCACATCAGATTTTACCTAAATGTTTATTTTAAGGTTGGGCATTTCACCATATGTACTTTCCCCAGCCAAGTTCAACAAATGCTGATATTTCCTAACTCCTCTATTTCACCACAAATGACAGAGACAAATGGTGATATTACCTCAAGAGTTCCTTTGGCAGAGTAAGCTGCATAGGAGTACAGGAGATCCTGGCTATGAAGCGTTTTGGTTTCTTTGTTGCACTGTTGTCCACTAGGATAGAAACATTCCCCACTGTTTTTCAGAGTCACTGTGTTTGAAGAAGAGCCTGGTAGGTCAAGCAAAACAGAGTAATTTACCAGCTGGACATCTTCAAGGCTTTGGGAAGTCCACTGAATCAGAATTTTCTTTGCCATGTCTACATCATCTTCTCTAGGGAACTGTAACAAATCTCTGGAAAATAAACCACACAAATAAACACAGTTTTAGTTTATTTGCCATCAAGACATTTGTACCTTTGCTATGTATCAGTCCATATTTTTAATTCATAATGTATCCTCAAACATGAAAAAAATCCTTTTTTTATTAAGAATTTCTTACCAATTATGAGATAAAAGCAAGAGCTTTTTAGGGAAATAAAAAGAAAAAAGTATTTATAGCAGATGTACCCAACTGAAACAAAGAATCCTACAGAAATAATCACAGTAATTGCTTCAAAATTCATCTCTCTGGTGCTGATGAAGTTTCTTATATAGCATTAATTTAATTAACCAGTGAATATGAAGAACATAATCTAAAGTAACATTTCAGGGACTTCAGGGAGGGAATGATGCTGAAAATGAGTTGCAATTATGTGTTTGGCTTAAATTCATCAAGTAAAGCAAATTTGCAAGACAGAATGGAACTGTTTCCCCAAATGTTGTGCTAGCAGTTAGAAAGTTTCCCTCAGACTTCCTCTCTGCACCAAAAGATGACCTGAGCCAAGAGCTTGGCAAGCCTCTGACACAAACCTGGAAGTTATCTTGGCAGTACCTGCCAGATGGGCCAAGGGATACTTCAGATGGGTTGGTCTGGGCTTGTATCACTGGGTTTGTATCACTGTTCAACACCTGTCACCAGATGGCCACAGGATGAAAATGGTGACAGCACTGAAGGACCACCCTCCTCCCCAGCAAATGTCAAAAGACAGGAGATGTAGAGAGTATTTTAAAGATAACTTCACAGGATAGACATGCTGAAAGGACAACTAAAGGCTTTACCTACTTATGTAAGCAAAGCAGGGCAGAAATAAAAAAGCATCATTATTCTAATAAAAAGAACTATCCAAATGCAGTACAAAAAGCTTATGGAATATGGTGAAATTTGTGATTGTGTGTGTCTGTGTGTGTGAAGCTCTCAGGGCTGAGAAACAAGACTATGGACCACAGAGGTATTGATTTCCAGGCACAGAGATACTGACACTGCCTGAAACTCTTGCTCCCAACCTTCTCTTCACAAAAAAAAAAAGGCCAATTATATTTAGATGCTTTAGGGTCCTTAACAGAACCTTAAAAAATACTCTGGTGGTCTTGCACATATCAAGACCAATGGTTGAATAATGCATAGTCTTTTAAAAACCATTATGTCAAGCAATGGGTATTTGAGAATCCCACCAAGTGCTCTATAGGTACCTATGTGCTGTTCAGAATCCACCTCATGAGCTGCAGGGAGGATGCTCCCAGCTGAAAGTGCCAGCACTGCTTCCATCATGGTCTGCACTAACCCCTGGGAGAACTCTGCCAAGGAAAGATTATGACAGCAAGGAAGCAGCAAAGATTCCCTCCTTCACCCCAGCAAAACTACCTTGTGGCTCAACAGACCTTCAAAGAAGAGCATTTACCGCCTAGATAACATCAAAATCTAAAAAAAGGCAGAGTGAAGTTACAACGCATTCTATTCTAGAAATGGCTCAAAATGGTATGATACATTCAAATGTCTAGTGCCCATCACCACATTATACTTGTGAAATAATTATTTTAATATCCAGAGGATTTAAAAAATACACAAATATTCTGTTTAAAGCTCTATGTTGTATCCCAGGTTGTGCTCCAACAGCAAAGTTGTTCATGTACAAAGTTCAAACTCTTTACAAGAACATTGGATTTAAGTTGAAGACTTGAGAGATCCTGTCAGGAGGAATCACTGTCTTGCAGATTTAATCTTTTAAAATTATCTAAAATAAGTCTTCAAGCAGTCTACACAACACAGATGAGTTAATCCAATCTGCAGTATATTACAAGTTTCCAATTTCATCTCCTGTGCCTGCTAATATAATGACATAAACTTGGGCAGTAAAGAAATAACAGAAAGTTGTTCGATTAACACAAACTTTAATAGACTATCTGTACCTCCCTCAGGTGACAGAAGCATTAGTAGAATAAATAATTGAAGAAACTTGTGTCAGGCCAATAAGGTTATAGCACATGGCACCAAGAACTACTCAGTTTAAAGAAAAGGAATTAAAACAAGATACAACAAACAAATTGCTCCCATACTAACAGAAGTTACTTTCTTCATAATTGAATAAGCATGTCTCTGAAACTTTTGTGACAACATATCTGATTAAGTTAAAGAAATGAGCATACTCACTATTTACTCCATAATGTCTTTATACCATATTAAAATCAAATTGCAAATTATGAGCACACATTATATTACAATAAATCCACACATATTAGACTACTTGATAAAACTTAGGAACATCACCAGCAAGACCTTTCTTCCCAGATTTCTTATAACCACTGACTTGCACTTGTCTTTGATCTAATTCCACTGAATACATGTACTTAAACTCAGAGGTAGTGTAACTCATTGCTTTTATTGCACACTAGCTGGATAACAAGTCTAAGATGTATCAGTACTTCCTAAACCTGATCAAATCCAGAAAAGTGTAAAGCTGGGCATTTTGTCCTGGAAAAATCCCAACATTTCACATGCACTTTATAGTCTTCCTCTACAAATTGTCCATTAACTTGCTTCCTAAAACTTTCAGGGCACTGAGATTCACAGCAGTGAGATTTAACCAGTGTAAAGAAANTGAGGAGCGTGGATGGAGCCCTCCCTGGATCTTCGTTCGCGAAGTCTAGCCATACATACAAAGAAACAGGCCCTCGGGATGATTATGTTTCTCACTTTTGCAAGCAGCTGAACACTCAGCAGGAATCAATAGCAATGCGATTGCCAATTTTCATTTACTATACTGCCTTTAATAACATCAGCCAAATTTTTTATTTCCTCACTCACATTAAAAAGATACTTTTTTCAGCTACTTGTTCAGGTTCAGTCAATGGGAATAACCACAAAGTTAATGGGCACATCTCAGTTGCTGTAAATCTGTGTAATTTACTGATGCGGAGCCACCACAGACTTACGATGAGGTCTCCAGTTAGAATCAACGTTAATAAACATAACAGTAACAGTCTGAATTATGCTGTGCCTTGATCAGATGTTCCCAGAGAGATTTTTACAACTTACTTGCCTTTACTTTCTAATATAGATCAAATACTGAACAAATTTATACCAGAATAGGCTATAAACTTGTTACATGGGTATTCTGCTCCCTCTCAAATATGCTTTGTTCCTGATTTGAAAAGAAACCCAGATAAAATTGCACTTAAAACTCAGAAAGTATACCCTGCTTCGTTTGATTAAGGTAAAGTTTTCTTTCTGTGATATAATGACAGAATCAAGAATATGTTTATGAAGACTTCATGATTTCCTGCATAAACCAGAATCTAAGTTGTATTTTACTGCCTGATCAGCTGAATGTCCTGGCCAGAGAAGTGCAGCAGACTATGACTGTTGAAGGTTCAAAGTTCTTAAGCAAGGAAAATCATTTGAGATAAGACAAAGATATATCTGCAATAAGGCCAGGCTTTCTGCAGCCTCCCTAGCTTCAAAAAACCGATCTTTAACAAAGGATTATAAACACACACAAGACATTTCATTTTCAAACTGGTAACCATGGGCAACATGGAGCTGCCGCAGCTTCACGGGAAGTCATCTGCTCTAACCATACTTTTTTTGACACAGCTTGCTGAAGCGAACAAGATATTGCAAATAAACCACCTGCTCTTTGCTGGTGATGCACTGGGACACTAAAAGACACTGCTCAAAGGATACTGAAAAACGACAATAGATCGCTAATAACAAGATGGTGGCAAAATTTAACTGTGTGACCCAATTCCTTATCAGACAATCCCATTAAACTGCTTCAAACACCCTCTCCTCCCCCAAAAGAAATCTAAAACTGCAGCAGGATTCTACAAATTTAATCTTAAAAATCCACAGGTACAAAATCTCCCCTCAAATACAAAGAACTTCAAGTGCGGTTGTTTGAGTTTTCTTTTCTTTAAAGATTTAATGTGTGAGTGGGAAACGGCTTACACTTCATGGACTTTTAAAAAAAAAAGTGAATTTCAGTTTTGCAGAGTTAGTAGTTTATCTAATTTCCTTATTCCCAAACTTTGACTGTGAATTTTTACTCCATTTCCTTCGAGTTTAGTGAAATTGATAACAGAATTTAGGTGAGAAATAAAAACTTAATATCATTTTGGAATTTTTATGGAACGATTTTCAGCTGAATAGCCACTTTCTAATTTTGGGAGTGGCAATGAATTCACTAGACAACACGTTTTGTAAAGCTACAGCAGATCAAAGTGTTACCTTGCCTAACATGCTGGTTCCAACAGGAGCTGGTAGCAGATAATCAAAAAAAGAATGCATGAAACGCATCATATGGAGTTACTATATTTATAGACTTCCATGCATATGTCTTTTTTCCTACCCTCAATCTTTGTCCAGGCTGAATTTTAAAACTGTTTACATATGTTCAGGATTTCAGAACTGGTTTCAGTCAATTAAGAGCTGAGATGTGGCAGTTTCAGCTGTGCCAGGCGAGTGCTCAGCACTTGCACAGACCAACTGCTCAGCATATGCACAAGTCTTTTTTCTCAGTTGCAGAGAAGAGGATTTATTTGTACCCATCACATACAGCATGTGCACACAGCAACCTAAATGCATTCAGGAAATACCACCTGCCCAAGCCACAGCTGCTTAAGTTTTAATTACATGCTCCTGTTAATTAGGGTGCTCCACTGGCTGGTTTCCAAGCTGCCCAAATGGATTTCCCGTGCTCTGAACTGACTGCTACAAATCTGCTGATTCCAAAATAAATCAAAAAAATCCAAGTTGAAGAGAGGATAAATATTTATCAGGTGGTTAGAATATGTAAGAGAAACATTCTCACAGTGTAAAGCATGCAGCTTAGTGCAGGATAGGATCCAGAGCCATTCCTACCACTTCAGCTTATGTTCCAAGGCCTGCAGCAACTGCTCCGGGAACTAGATTCATGAAACATCCTTTGTCACATCTGCCATCACTCTATACTTTTTGGATATTCTGGGCATAACTTTATCACTGATATTAATTTTGTGGAAGTCGTGGGTCACAAGAAATCAGGTACTGTATTCTTTCTTATCACACAATGACCATGGTAATGACCAAAACTAACAGGTAAGTATTCAGGTATGTTTCCTAAATCACCAAGAAAGTAATACTGGCCTGCAGCATCAAGGTGAGAGAAGACTCTGATTAAACATCACATTTGGACACTAGATATGGGTTAGCCACTATTGTGACATGATGCTGCTTCCTCCATTTGCCTGGTTTTTGGCCACCCAGTCAGACAGACCTCTCATGGGAGGCAGAGCTTATAGCCAGCCCTATGGTGTCAGTCAGTTGTGCCTGAGAGAAAAATGTATACATGGCTCATCAGAACACAGTGGTGAACCTGTGGCCTGTTCTAATGATGGGAAAGATAAAACTTTGTTCATCTTTCAGTGACAACCTATTGCTTTTTCTATCAAAGGGAGCATTTGCACATCTGTACCTGTGTATCTCTAGGAATGCTACTTACTACCTGCAATATAAATATCATGCTAGTAACATAAAGGAGAATTATTAATGACAGCTTTTACTTTTCACAGACACAGAAAAACACTACTAAACTAAACTACAAAAAAATACATAACATCAGATAATACCTTGACCCAATGACATACATCCCAGGATCCTGAGAGAAGTGGCTGATGTAGTTGCAGGGTCACTCTCCATCATAACTGAAAAATCATGGCACTCAGGTGAAGTCCCTGGTGACTGGAAAGCAGGCAACATCACCCCTATTTTGAAAAAGAGTAGGAAGGAGGACCCATGGAACTACAGAGCGTGAGGCTCACCTCTGTGCCTGGGAAGATCATGGTACAGATCCTCATGGAAGCAATTTTGCATGCACAAGAGCTTCAAACCAAATCTCTCATTTTTCTGAGAAGTTCTTTGTCATAGAATTGAGGAACAGTCTCAGGTCTTGGCCCATGCTGGCTTTCAAGCTTAGCTATTTTGTACTTGTCCATCCCCCCACTATAGGGCTACTGAGCACATTGCTACTAGCCACAGCAGACAGTCAAATGCCTTTTATGTTTTTTAAATAGAACTAATAGACATAGTTTAAATCTCAGTTGCCAACATCAGGATACAAGCCAAACTCACACTAGAAGCAGATGGTGGAAGGCATTGAAAAATGACTGATTCCCTTGCTCTGTGATTGCACAGTTTATTGGAAAACAAGTAATCCACTGTTCCTCTACACTAAACATTGCAAAGTCATAAACTGGCTATAGGTAAGCTTTCTAAGAGATTTGGATGTCACTTATGCTGACGTCTAGCCAGCATCCAAATCTTCCAAATGCTTCAGAGCATCAGAACATCAATATGAGTTCCAACAAGGTCTAGCAAATGATTGCCCAGAAGAGGGTAAAAACAGGGCAAGCCCACACAAAATCTCTCAGCTACTCTTCTATGTTAAGCTTAGAAGATTTTTGAAAAAAATTTATAGCTCTCAATATGTGACTACTTAGAGAGTATTCACCTTACTTTTCTAGCAACAACATGACATCTAAAGTGAAAAAGGCTTTTTCAGATCTCTTTGATAAACAACAATTCTTCCAGTTACACAATCTTTTATTGTGGAAACAAGCACTCATGGTAAAACCTGATGCCTTCCTTATTCTAGCATCTGACATAGAAACAACATCATAGTATTTTAAAATAGCATTAATGTAGCAGTATGCTCTACATTTTCTATGTCCAAGAGCCCATCACATTTTAATGATATATTAATAGAAAATTAATGATTATATCTTTTTCTTGCTGGAGAAGGAAAATTGTTGAAAACTGTTATTTAATGATATAAGTGCAGCAAATGAAGCAGTCATAGGACTTATGAATTAATCTAATGAGTTAAACCCTGTGACAACACAGAGTATGTGGGCAGATCTGCCAACAAATCAACTGATATTTGTAGAGATCACCTCAAAGAATCCAAGTCCTGAAAGGTATCTGTCAACAGGCAAGCTTTCTGCAAACACATTCTATTAAAAAAGTAGTTCAGTACATGTTCACCATGCAGAAATTATGTTTCTATCTGCTCTGAATCCTTTTACTATGATTCTGAGGAATTACTGATATTTTAAGTCACAATTTCAGAAGCAACCATAAGTATACATTCCATCCCAGCACCAGGAAGGTTCTTGTTTCACTCCTCTTTGCATGGTCTTCTAAAGCAACATAGTGAATACTCTAAAGATTTCATAAATCATCAGCATCTGCAAGCACCAGTCATAAAAATCTCTCCTCTAAGGTCCAAAAAATGTTGCATATGTGCACTGATGTTTGGAGTCCAGAAATTGCTGGGCAAAGAAACGAAGAGTTTAGTTAATTCAGATCTTTTGCAAGTCTGACAAAAAGACTTTGAACATAATGTGAGATATCTGGGTTTAAAAATTTGATAGAAACTGTTCTGAATACAGCAGATTTCCAAAAATAAAGACCTTCTTGAAACGATTTCTATTTGTAGTATGGAAAAGGGATGGCAAAAGATCAACATTACTGCAGTGTTTTATGAATTAGTTGTCTTATCAGCAATGAATGAATTGGGTTATCAACAGAGCACAAAAGTACAGTAAAAACTGTTGGCCAAAGTGAAGGTTGTTTAAATGTGTTCATTTGCAATAGACTACAAGCATGTCTAATCAGCTGAAGTTCTGCTGTCATGCAATGGCTTGTTAAATCACTGCTTTTTGATCACTTACAATCATGTACCAAAATCTGAAAGGCAGTTAGCTTTGATATTAAACCTAATCCCCAAGGAATGGAAAACACAAAACAGAGGAAGTTTTTGAAAGTGCTTAGTATAAGCAATTCACCCAAGGGCAGACACGTAGACAATGACAGAGCTGGGAACAGACTCTAGATAGCCTGATTCACACTCCTGGCTCTCAGTTATCAAAGTTATCTCTACACTGCATTTAAAATCATACTTATTTTTTCTTTTTTTAAAGGACTCACTTTCCCCTGACAACACCTTTCTTAACTATCAAGTGTAGATACAGACAAGAACATCACTGAGCATTTCTCCACCATCATTCTGGAGACACATAAAAAAGAAGATAATTATCACCAGCCATTTTCAGAAGACTTAAGGAACCACAGAATCTTAACATGGAGAACAACAGGTCCAGACCCTCCAAGTGGGCTACTCTTCCAAACCCCCAAAGACTGTTTAATTTCACATGCAAAAGGAGAAAGGAGATATATTTACCACTGTATACTTCAACACAAAAGAAACTGTTGCCATGATTCAGTATTCCTTTTGGTTACATGAGGGTTTAGGTGGAAGGCTCTCCTTTTAGGAAAGCAAGCAAATCTTGTTGCATCCTAACACTGGGCTATCCCTCTTCAAATACTCACCACAAACAGGACTGATCTACTCCCCCTTCAGACATCTCTTGTTTTTAATACAGTAAACTGTTTTCAGCAGATGAACTGTTCATAAAAAGAAGTTATTTTAAAATAGAAACAGAATGGTGAAATCTACATAACCTTTCATTTTCTTTTGTCCTTAATCTCGTTTGCAAGAGGATCTCTCAAAATGATGCCATTTTCTTTCCAAATCAGTAAGATCACCATTACCATTTTTTTTTTTGTTATCGATGTCCATAGTTGCCAAGTTTCAGTCCCAAGAGACAGGTTTTCTTCTACGGTATACAGGACTGTGTGTGTAAAACATCACAATGTATAGGTTTGCACAATTCCATCTAAAGTATTTTAAATGAACCTGTACTATGTCTGAAGATAAAACAGCACTCTGTATGCCTTAACTTAAACCTTTATTTTGGACACACAAGGACATCTTAGTCTCTGTTTTACATATAGCAAAGAGAATATCATTTTCTTCAAAGTTTATAGGTCTAATTATTAAACAAAGGGATTCACTACTATTTCCTTCTAAAGCAAGAAAAGAACCAGGTCTCAAGCTCCAAACAACCATGCCCTGCATTTTCCGGACTGTTATGATGCTGAGGGCAATGCATGCCACAGCTGAAGGACAGTAAAAAAGACAATCCTACACCTTGAAAGCCTTTTTGCATATGACCCTGCACTCACAGGGAGAGCACTGACCCAGCAAAACTTCACAATGATATCATCTTTTCTTCCCAGACCACAGGGAATATGTCAGTGTCTCAATAAAATGTGACCAGCTGCATAATCAAGTCCAAGTGGTACCTTTCAGTGTTGGAGACAATTACATTTACTTACAGCAAGAGGCCATTTCTGTATCTACATGAATAGAAGTGAATGTTTCACACTTTTCTATACAGAAAACCTACTGATAAAAAAAAAATAAAACCCTTGAAAGGTTGCTTTTTATAAAGAAAATCTGCTGATCAAAAAACTCAATACTGCCCAACTGGCAGTATTTTATTCCTTTCAATTGCCAATCATTAGGTTACACTGTGAACTGAAAAGCAATTAGACTGAATGCTGAGTGTTATTCTGATGGCACTGGAGATCTTTATTTGAAATGTATGATTTAACTTTTGAATAATATCCCAGTTCCCAAAGGATAATGAAGAATTATGAGAACATGCTAACTAAAAATCCCAGAAAAACTCAGTAATGCTTAGAAAAGCTACCTATGATTTGAAAATATACAACTATTTGGGATTAAATAAATCCCCAAATAATGTTTAACTTTTAAAATTAAAAAGAATGTAAAACCTTCACTTTGTCTCATGAATCTCAAGAAGTTAACCCTATATACAAGAAAGCCTGAGACAGGCACAAGATAATGCCATGTAACCTTTCTGTCATCTGCCTCATTTTCTTAACAGTATGTGTTCATTTACCAGTGGTGTTCTAATGGAACTCGAGAGATTTCTAGTTGATATGTCAACTTGGACATTTTATGCAAGTATTTAAAAGTTTAGCCAGGTGTATCAAGTTAAAATGAAAACTGTAGATTAAAAATCAAAATGGGAGAAAGGCTACAATACCATTCCTCTGTATTTATGCAAAGAAAATGTGATCATGAATGTCATATCCCATAGCTTAATTCAGGTAATCTCCATCTCACCAACAGAACTGTATTTGCCCTGAATTTGTTTTTTATCTGAAAATACTGACATCTTCAATCTGACAACACCAGCAACCAAAAGAGTGTCCAGATGTTATTTATTCTGCACTGCAAATCAAATTGTTTGTAGATATATAAAAAGCTCTTGCCAAAGGAGTGAGCACAAAATCTTACAGAGACTTGGGAAGACACCACATGAGGTCATGTGGTTCAAGGCAGGCTCATCTCACCTCACCTGACTGCCAAACGAGGCAGATGCTTTCCTGTCCTATTCCAAACATAGAAACTCCTTTTCTATCCTGAATAATCACCCCATGTACTGCTTCATTTGGGCATACTTTATTTTCTCCTTTCCACCCCTGAGAACAAACAAATCCTTTCTCTTTCCAACTTCTCCATACTTCAGGATTGCTCTTATGGCCAACTCTTACCTGATCTTAAGCCAAGTATCCTCAGTCTTTTCATCTCTTTCGTCAGAGCTCCTGCTCTTGAAATCTCTGATTGCCTTCCCTAACCTCATCTGGCCCTCTTCCAGCATGCCCTCATTCCTCCTGAAAGTGAGCTCCAACAAATGGACACTATGAATCGGACACTTGCACTGAAAATGAATGATGAGTTTCCAATTGTCATTCACCTCCATAAAAGTCAATTATTCCTCTGCTGTCCTTCATTCTGATTTCACCTCCACACCTCACCAGTAAGTTCACAGAGTCTTTTAGCTCTGTTGACCTCAAAGACGACTCCGCGTTTCATCATTCGTTTGCTGCAAGAAGGAATTGCTCAGAACTGACAGAATCGTTTGGGTTGGAAGGGACCTTTAAAGGTCATCTAATCCAACCCCTCTGCAGTCAGCAGGGGCATTTTCAATTAGATCAGGTTGCTCAGACCTGGAATGCTTCAAGGGATGGGGCTTCTACCACCTTTCTGGGCAACCTGTGCCAGTGTTTCACCACCCTCACTGTAAAGCATTTCTTCCTTCTATCTAGTCTAAATCTCTCTCTTTTAGTTTAAAGCCATCATGCATTGTCCTGCCACAACAGGTCCTGCTAAAAAGTCTCTCCCCATCTTTCTAATAGGACCTTAAAATACTCAAAGGCTGCAACGAGCTCTTCCTGGAGCCTTCTCTTCTCCAGGCTGAGCAACTCCAACTCTCTTGGCCCTTTCTTCATTTAAGTGTTCCAAATCCCCTTATGTACTGCATAAAATGGGTCTTATTTTTCAAACTGATGAGAATGGATTTCACTGCCCTCCCTCCCCATCCATCCTCAAGAAAAAACCCCAAAAAACAAAACCCAAACAGCTCCCACAAATAACTAAGCTTAAGTGCAAGACTTACAGAGCTGTTGTGCTCTGTGCCCCACTCCAGACTTCATCGTACGCCAGTGTGTGCAGAGAGGAACATGGCCTGGTATTTTCATTGAAGTGAGTCCTCTCAAAACAGCAAGTGGGCTCTGACTCAAAAAAGTAAATTTTACAAAGATTTAAACTAGAATGACAAACACTTTAAAGGAGGCAAACTCCAAAGTATTTGCTTTCTGAGTTCTAGCCTCTGCCTGTCTCAGCTCTGGAACTGCTTTGAGATTTGCCTTCCAAAGTCATCCCTCTGTTTGCAATGAGAATCCTGTAAGTTTGCTCTTAGTCCAGCACATTTGCAGTTACTCACTCTCTGTTCCAACCACCTGCACAGTCCACTTCAGGTCCATACAAAAAAATCTCTGTCACTTCTAAGGCCAACCTACCCACTTCATCTCCTCTTAGCAGTCTCTGTGCCACAAAATCCAAACCAGCTGCTCTGTGAAGTCCACCCATCTGCAGTATAGCACATCCCCAAGTAGCATAACACCTATGCACACAGGGCAAAAAGGAGTGTGCCAGTGCAGAGTATGCTAGAAAAGTCACAAGAAAGCGACCTTACCTGCTTCTCCTCCACCTTCTCCTTTTCCACTTTCTGGTATACAACATTCCCTCCTTTCACCTTGCAAGCCAAGTGTAACTGGCTTCCATCCAAGCAATTTATTTAGCCATATTTTCTTGCCTGTTGCAGACCCACCTTGGACTTCTAGTCCTTCTTCATCCCAAAATAAAATAAACCATGCCAAGAGTCCCAGGAACAAGAGGTGATGGTTTCATGGAGTAATACTTAAAGTATCTAATTCATTTTCAATCTCTCTTACGATCTAAATAAAACTTCAAAGCCCATTTTTAAGCGAATAAAGCACAAATAAAAGGGAAAAAACAACAGCAATACGCAGATGTTCAGGAATTGGAATCAAGGCTGAAAAATGCCCCCTAGTATTCAACATACTTTAGTGTGCAATCACCTGAATTGCTTACTGCAAGTACAAATGGGCTATTGTAGTGCAGCAATGTTTCAACCTGAAGGCCAGAGGGGGGTGGCTGTTGCTAGGCAGTAAAGAGCAAAGTGTTCCATTGCAAAGCTGCAGCATCAATTAAATCTTGGGGGGGGGGGGGGGGGA